>CM023453.1:13983854-14139555 GCA_013339765.2 Haemaphysalis longicornis
TGCAAATGGTGCCCACTGTTGATGCACAACGCGGCGGAAACCAAGACACGTACGCAGAGCCTGCGCTTGGACGCTCTGTATTACCCGCAGGTTAGTGGTACAAGTGTTGGGAAATTGCTGGCAAGCTGTAACGCAAGGCGCTCTTAAAAAAAGTGCGCAGTAGTTAGTACAGTTGCAGCATTCCTCTTACCGATGTTCCCCACGTCTTTCCAGCAAGAAATCTGAATATCTGGGCAATGGTGGTAAGTTTCTTCTTAAGGAAATACACATGTGCGCTCCAGGAAATGTCCCTGTCGATGATGACGCCAAGAAATTTGTGATGCCTGGAGTAGGGAACTAACCTCCCATTGATCTTGATGGAATATCGAAACATGGGCTTGCGGGTAAATGCAACCAGCGCGCACTTGTCACCCGAGATACTCAGACCTTGTTGCCGCAGGTAAGATCGCGTTACATTGGCCGCCTTTTGAAGTCGTGCCCGTAGCTGTGGTCGGTTGACCCGAAGCCCATAGGAAAATGTCGTCGGCATAAATGGAGACGCAGACATTTTTGGGGAGGGCGTGCACAAGTCTGACGATCGCTAGGTTGAAAAGCGCTGGACTTAGCACCACACCTGAGGAACACCACGTTGAATAAAGTGCTGTGATGTCGGGCCATCCTCCGTCATGACATAAAAAGATCTTCCGGACAAGAAGCTTTCTATCCATCGGTAAACTCGCCCACCAAGTCCGAAGTGCTCCAGGGCGTCTAAAATAGCCTCATGAACGACGTTGTCATAGGCGCCCTTAACGTCAAGGAAGAGGGCTGCTGAAATGCGTTTGCGACTTTTTTCTTGCTGTGCAAACGTTACCAAGTCCACCACGCAGTCTATGGAGGAACGCCCGCGCCGAAAACCAGCCATAACTTCAGGGGATATATTGTTATGTTCGCGAGGTACCACTGCAGCTGCGTGAGTATCATTCTTTCGATAAGCTTGCATAGGCATCTGGCCAGGGCAATTGGACGGTATGATGGAAGGTCGAGCGGAGATTTGCCAGGCTTCAGTAAGGGGACCAGACGGCTTACTTTCCACTCCGGTGGAACGATGCCATCCATCCACGTCTTGTTAAGATGTCCAAAAGCGTTTGTCGTACTTGAGGACCGAGGTGGCATAGTGTGGAGTAGGAGATTTCATCGGGACCTGGGGATCGCTACCCCGGCAGGATGCCAGAGCCGCCTCTAACTTTTCCATGGAAAAGAGCACGTCCATGCGTTGATCGCGTGACGTGGGGACTTCACGGATCCTTGCAGATCGATAGCCATCAGTTCTAGAGGCAATCTTCACGCAGAAATCTTCTGCGACTTCTATCTCCGGATGGTTTGCATTAGTGTCAAAGCCTTGAATGGGTAGCGCTGCTGCACAGGTGTCGCCAGGCCACGCACTACTCTCCATATAGAAGACAAAGGCTTCCAGGGTCGAGGGACTCGCAAAATGATTTCCACCGTTGTGCCCGAACCTGAGCGATGCGGCGCTGTATCTTCTTCTGTGTGCTTCTGGCTACCCTTAGGTCGTGTACAGCTTTTGTACGCCGCTACCGTCGCTCCGCTCGCCGTCGAATTGCCCGGAGGCATTCAAGTTCGGTATAAAACTCTGTCACTTTGGGCGGTATTGTGACAGTAAGCGTGGAAGCCTGGGTTGCACTGCCGATAGCAGTTTCAAAGCTTGTGGAAAGGCCCTCACAGCAGGCGTCCTCCATAAGGGATTCAAATTTCGTCCAGTCAGTATATTTGGACACGTTGGGAGATATAGGGTGCCGGAATCCCTTAATTTTGATGTATGTTGGAATGTGATCATTGCCGCGGGTTTCAATGTCCCTAAACGATTGGAGATGTCCTGCGAATTGCCTTGAAGCCAAGGTCAGATCACAGGCAGCTCGCATAGGTCGGGCCGCGAGAAATATAGGACTTCCATCATTCAGTACACAGAGCCCATATTCTGGCACGAATGATGCAAGTCTTCGACCGCTGAGGTTCATCTTGGAGCTTCCCCAAAGCGGGTGGTGGGCATTAAAATCACCGGTGAGGATCCAAGGGCCTGGTGTTGTTTCGAAGATATGCTTTAGTCTCTGTCGATCAAGGATAGCTGATGGGGATATGTAGGCTCCTAGGAGCGTGAAAGAGAGCTGTCGTTTTTAAATGCAGAGCATTCAGTAACTCACGATGTCCACCCGCGTTGACGTCCGTAGTCGTAGTCCGCACCGTCGTTGTCCGCACCCCTCCCCATATACACTATATAAAAAAAATACTATCCGGCGCCTGGTTTCAATCCCTCGACCCTGCGGGCGGAACTCAATGTACATGGTGCTCTACCCACTGCGCCACAAAGCCGACACAGAATGGGAGGCTGCTTCAAACTACGTCAAGAAGCTGCTGACGCGCTCGCATCGCGCTCTCTCGCCGCGGTCGGTTCGCGCTTAAACCACATATGTCGTTCGCGCGCGCTCCGGTCGCTAACATCTGTGGCGTCATCGTGATGTCAACATCACGCGTTCGTGTGGTGGCGCGATTTGGGCGCTATAACACTCTCTCGCGAAGGGCATTGGATTGGATTCGATTGGATTGGATTGGATTGGGTTGGATTGGCTTGGCTTGGATCGGTTTCGTTTGGATTTGGATTGGATCGGATTAAAGTGGATTGTGTTGGATTGTGTTGCGTCATAGCCGCTCCACGTTGCGTCATAGCCGCGGCAGGGGGTTCACGGCACGTTTCACGTTTCACCATCGACTTCATCGACAATGTCTACGCTGGAAGAGAAGAGCGGAAATGCTCTGCATTTCATCGTGCCCCTCGCGAGGGGGATGTTCTCATTTTTCGTATTCGCTGACCTCTTTCGGGCAGCGCAACGAGCGGCGCAGCCGTGAATCGGTGTTTCACAGTGGACACTAGCGCGTGCGTGGCCGACTGGCGAACACCGTGTAGGTCAAAAAGCCCACGACCGGGCTTGTCCCGAGCGTTCACTTGCTCAAGGGATCACGTTTTCGCAGACGACGTTTTCCTTGCTTGATGAAGGATTTAATCTCGCCAAAATGAACCTACGATTTTTTATAAAGGAACGCGGGAAATATCACTTCTGTATAATTTGTTGTCTTATATATGCGTAATGTCTTGTTGTTCTTCAACAATATTGACAAGTATGAACATTACACTGGACTTAGATGGGCACATTTATCTGTGACTATATAAGACTATTGCGCAGGCATTGTTTTACTTTGGCCGGATGGCTGAATCGAGTCACAGACAGACAGACAGATGGACAGACAGACAGACATGCAGACAGACCAAAATTTCTGGGTTTTAAGTAGCCCAAGAAAGACTATCGTCTTTAAAAAGTAATTTTTAACAGTTAAGCATACGTATTGGTTGGTGTCGTGCGGGCGTATCGAATGAACAGTATATGTGAGTTCCCGGCGTATGAATACCGTGACTTGGCTACTGGTCCCACAAGTAGATGACTCGATGCCTTCATAGATGGACAGTCTTATTGCAGTTGGTAGGGTTCTGTTCGCAGATCACGAGAATCGGGAACGGATTATTGAATACAAACTGGCGAATACCAGAAATTCGTGGTCTTAGACCTCTGGCATTCCACTGAAAAATGGACGCTCCACGGACTTCCTGGCGGAATGATGCGGTAGCACTGGCCATGCTATTGCGTGAGGCCTGCCAGTAGTGGACCCAGGGCATCCAGAACTTCCAGGGCGCTCAAAGCGGTCGGCGTTTTTAAGGTATCCAGAAGCGTACGAATGGCGTTGATCAACGCCCTGAGAACCGCGACAATCTCTACTTCATCCTTCGACAAAGCAGTCGGAGTCTGTTTAGACCTCGAATTTGCCCGTCGGGGCTCCATCGGAGTGAGAGGCGGCAGCCTTGGCCACGGTTCCACTGGTGGCGATGAATTCCTGGCTTCGTTTATCTGTGCAGATGAAGCAGTGGCCGCGCTGTTTGTTGATTCTGCTGGTAGTTCTGGTGGTGGTCGTGGAGGCGGGCCTACCGGCGGTGGTGGAGGCAGTGCCTGTGAAGCAGTGGGATTCCCACATGAGTGGTCCTGGCTGTCTTTGACACCAACAGCATTCGACGATCTTCGCCGTCGCGATCGTCATCGGCGTCGAACTTCCGCAGATGCGTCTTTATGCGACGAGTGATCCTTGACCATCTGCTGCAGAACCTTTCGTTCCTGTATGAGGCGAGGACAGGTCTTCGACGAGTCGTCATGTGCGCCTCGACAGATGGCACATTTTGGCACACCTTCGTTGCAGTCTTTGACATCATGGGTCCCAGCGCATTTGGAGCACACAGTACCTCGTCCGCAAACGCTGCGAACATGTCCGATCCTTAGACACTTGCGACACTGGAGTGGTTTCGGAACGAAAGGTCGCACTGCGTGACGAAAGTGACCCACCTTCAACAAAAATTGCCTGCCGATTGAGCATCCTGAGGTTGTCATCCTTGGAACTCCGGTACGAACAAGAGGGCATGAACAGGGGGCCTTCTCGGGGTAGTTACAGTCGATGCGCTCGACGTTGAAGACGCTCCAGTCGACTGAGAAGCCGCTGCACGCAGCCTCCTCTTCGCCTTCTTCCCGAGCACCAACTCGAAGCCGTCATCAGTGCTGTCGTCGCTGGGTGCAGAGTACAGCTCGGTGTCCTCGGAGCCCGCCTCGCTCGGGAGGCAGATTCGCTTCCTTGGCGTGGCACTATCCGACGGCGGGTTACTCGGCGGAGTGTCCGCAGGTTCCACTTCCACCATCTCTGACTAGAAGGGAGCGGCGTCCCGACGAGATAAAAACTAAAAAACGCAAAAAAACCTTGAGGACTGACAGAACAGCGATCCGCTAGAGACACACTTCGTCGTCGTCTTCCACCTTTCCAAGGTGTACATCTGAACATTGGTTGAACGTTGAGGCAATCGCCGCACCAGCTTTCTGTCGATATGCGTCGACTGCGAGAACCATAAACCCTCCCTCTTTGTCCGCCGTCAACACACATAAGTTATTGTCTTTCAAGAAACCACTCACACGTCTGGGGCGGGGCTGCTTCAAGCGCGATATAGCGTCCACACCGGACGACACACACTGGGTTTCTGCTTCATCAGGGACCAACCTGGACACTTGTCAGGCAAGTGTTAGACGCTCCACCGCTGTCATCCTGGGTTCCAAGGCGAACTTTTGGACAAGGCCCAAAGTGCGTTGATCTTCACGCGGAGAGTTGCACATTGTCCTCCATGTGAACGGGGTTTCTGTCCACGTGCGTTTTCTTTGGTAGGGAAGCACGAAGCTGGGCGAAGGTGGCCGTCCATAGGTGGTGCGTCGCATTGTTGTACTCGTCGCAAAGTTTCCGCTATTTCTTGTGCTTTTCGTAGCTCGAGCGGCTCTCGTGGTGCACATTCGTGTGCAGGCTGTCCTTGTAGAACCTCGCTTGCCAATGCCACTCGGAACTGAGGAACTTGCAGACTCGTCTGATGCGGCCTCCTGAGGGCGTGAACCCTCCGAACAACCATAGGATTTCAGGGGGAGCCTGAGTCACACGCGTACAGTACGCGAACGTGCGTGCTCGGCATGTGGCGAAGGCGATTAGAGTAACGAGAACTGAAGAAGATAAAGTTAGACGCGGAAAAGGGCCCGTTGTACTAGAAATGTAACTGATTAAGGCGGGCTTCTGGGCAAGTTGGTATTCCATTGCAAAACCGTTCGAAGCGCAAAACATAAACGAGGGACGACGAGAGAGCACAGGGAAACGCGCTACTTGCCACTAAGATTTATTAGGAAAAGAAGGCATATATATACACAGAAATCGTGCGCATACCGGTACATTCTTGAGGTGACGCCGCACACACCCAAGACACGCATGATAAAACCGAAACAACGATAAAACAAACTAACGAAAAACCGAAAAAACGGAAAACGGAAAATAGAACGGTAACATCTTCCTTCAAAAGCAAGGTGTGTGCATTGGGTCATGCATCGCCCCCATTATCAGCGACTTATATTTGGCGGCAAAGAACCGAAATGTCGCCTCGCTGCTAGAAGGGTCAAAGGTCACTCACGTCTTTCGTTACGTGGACGACTTTCTTGTTCTCATTGACGCGAACGGCGATCTTGACACAGCAGTGACAACAACGCTACAAATGTTCACGGATTCCTTAAAGCCGCTTGTAATCACCCACGAGATTCCTGAACGTGAGAGCATTAGGTTTTTGGATCTCCGGCTTCGGTTTTCTTACAAACATGCGTGCTGGGAATACGAGCCACGATCAATGAAGCCGCTGCTTCCCCACTCTTCGGGCCACTCAAAACTCGTAAAACGTGGCATCGCTAACCTTTGCCTGAAAAACGCGCTTAACAAATCCTGCTTCCACAAGTGCGAGCACAGCCTGTTGGTGCAAGTGAATCGTCTAGGCAAGGCGGGATACCCACTGGCGCTTGTTACCTCTGTGGCAAATAATTCCTGGGAGACGTCAAACGTTCCCTCAGAAACGAACCGCCCGAGGTCAAGGGACCAGGCCAGGGGGAAAACCGCAGTTGTCCCGTACGTACACCACATTTCCTATAGGCTCACGCAGATCGGTTCCTGCAGCAATGTGAAGGCAGTTTTTTCCGCTCCTGAAAAGCTTTTTTTCAAAGCTTTGTAAAGAAACTTCCCCAGGACAGAAGCGGAAAAGGACCTGCAAGGTCAAACACAAGAACAAGTTCGTTGCGTGTACCGAAAATGTGGTGTATGTAATTCCCCTCTCCTGTGGTCGCAAATACGTGGGCCAGACATCCCGGTGTTTAAATGATCGACTGCGGGAGCACAAATGGAATGTAGAGCGTGGAAACACGGGGCACCTTAGTGCGCACTGCCGAGATTGTAAAAAATGTAAAGAATGTAAACCTGCCTTCAATCGGACTATAACAATAGCAAGACATCACAACCAGTTAACAAGGGAACTTATCGAAGCTTCTGAAATGGCCCGCCTCGGAGGGGATGCATGCGTGAGCAAGCCATCTCTGACTCTATCACAAAAGGAACTTTCGTATCTGGACATACGAATCTGAATGCGCGTGTCGCACAAGCTGCTGTCGAACAAATATTTTTTTCGTTTTTTCGGTTTTTCGTTATTTTGTTTTATCGATATTTCGGTTTCATCAAGCGTGTGATGGGTGTGTGCGGCGTCACCTCAAGAATGTACCGCTGTGCGCACGACTTCTGTGTATATATATGCCTTCTTTTCCTAATAAATCTTAGTTGGAAGTAGCGCTTGTCCCTGTGCCCTCTCGTCGTCCCTCGTTTATGTTTTGCGCTTCGAACGGTTTTGCAATGGAATACCAACTTGCCCAGAAGTCCGCCTTAATCAGGTGCATTGAGGCCTGATAAATCAGGTGGCAAAAAACTGTGACATTTGTGGGGATTCTCCCCTGTGAGCGCCCACGTTAGGCCGTTCAAACTGCCGCGCGCCACCTCTCCTGCCATCTGGGAACACACGGCAGAAAGACTGTGCGATGGAGGGGGGGCGTGGCACATTTTTGGGCACGCTAGATAAGGGCAGCGGCGCTTGGTAGCGGGGGGAGTTGCCGGCCGGGAGCGCCGCCGGTCACAAGAGAGAAGCCACCGCCGTCAGCCACCTCGAAGAAGACGCACGTCAGCAAGGCCCGCCGTTCGTCCCGCCGTACCGTAAGCCCTGGGACCCTGAAGTGCTTTTGTTATGTGCTTGGTTGATTGTATCCCCTGTTCCATTTATATTTCATTTTCCACTGCTTGAGTAAAGCGCAATTGTTCCTCTTGCAATGTTCTGTGCGTGATGTATTTGACGAGGCCGTTGCCTGAACCCCCTCGGTAGGCAGAATTACCTACACATTATAAAGGTAAAACCTCATTGCATGAAAACTGAGGCCATGAAGATGTTCCAGAAGTGCCCAAATTACAAATGTGTTAGTGCAATTGCAGCCATTGCCACCCATTTATTGGTGGCCTTGTTTTATACGGTCTAAACTTCCGATGCACAAGGGTGCGTTCAAGCCCAAGTGCTAGGGTTTTGGTGAACGGCCTTGAAAATGTTGAAAATGCTGAACCGCGACCTTTGCGCTTCTGCGTAGAATAATATAACTTGTTAATAACGGAAGCGCGAATGAAACAAGGCCACTTCAAAAATGACAGAAATTCAGAGAATTGTCTACCAATGCGCAGCATTCTTATGCCGCTTCTCTGGAGTGCGAGTCTTTTAGAGCCAATTTTCTTGGTTTTTCCAAGTCCTGTCCGTCCAATTATCTCTATTTACCCTATTATAACGATCACAGGTGTTACTTGCACCAAATCTGCATTTTTATAAATTAAGTGCGTTAGAAAGCTGAGCATTTTCTGTTTTTTATATTTTCTTGTTCTTTAGTTTTTCAAAATTCTGTTTGACCAATTATCTCCATCTACGCTATGAAAACGATTACAAGTGGAATTTCCGCTAAATCTGCATTATTGTGGAAATGCAGGGTGTTATATGGTTCGCCATTTCCGCCATTTTTTTCTATTTTTCTTAATTTTTAGTTTTTCGAAATTTCGTTTGCCCAATGATCTTCATTTACGATATTATAACGATTAAAGGTGGAGCTTCCGCGAAACCTGCATTTTTCTGGAAATGCAGGGCGTTACAAGTTACACGGTCGAGCGCTTATCCGGTCTGCGTGAGAAAAAGCTAAGATATTGTTTGTGCTCTCGCGATCCATCAAAAAAAAAAAAAACGCAGGTATCTAGAGGGCCGTCGGCGGCTCTTTACCTGGGCGTCAACGCAGAAATTCTGCAGGCGTCGCGACACAATGTTATGTAGAGTGAGTGATTTAATATTGGTTCATAACATCACCAGATGCGTAATTTACTAACCCCTATTACAAAAATAAAGGTCAAGGCATGTAACCGCACGATCAGAAGAGCTACGACGAGCAGAAAAACTCAGTACACCATTTCATGCTTGGTATACTTGCCACTCGTGAAGAGACAGCTCTTATTTTGAGTACGACAGTGCACGTTACGTGTTAGTTATTTGCAAGCATTGTCATAAGGGACACTTTCCGCCAATGCCCAAGAATACTATTGGTAACAAGGCAGAAGAACTGTTATCAATTCCGTTTGCATTGATGGAATAAATCCCCGCACAGCGCATCATACTGTTGGAACGGGCACACAGCATGGACAAAAGGTTTCCGCTCGTACCAATGTACTTAAATTCCCGCAAACCGTAGTATTATGCCTCTTTGGTAAACCGATTCGAAAACGGTGGTCTAAAGAAGACCACTGCCGCGGAATGTGTTATTTAAGACTCTTGCTTGACGCGCAACAGCATGCAGAATACTTATAAGCCCATGTTTGCAGTCCCCAGCAGCCCGTGGGTCATGGCGCAGTGGTTATGATATCCGCCTCTTGATGTGTTGTAGTAGACCCAGGTTCGATTCTCCGTAGGTTTACGTCTATGTGCTTATGTGTAATTTGTGTGTCTTGCATGATGTAACATGTTTTAGAGCATTCGTCACTGGGGGCAGGCGTCGGCCTGGCAATTCGAGCGGAAAAAAAAAACGATGGGATCAATTCTGGCCGAGTGGCGTTTTTTAGGGGCGAAGCTCCTTAAGTCATGGGTCTGTCCATCCCTTGTGTCTCGTGGTACGTGACCGCCGCATGCTTTCGGAGATGTCGCAAAGTGGGCCGCGTTGCACGCGCAAGAACCGGCTGCAACCGGCAGCGCAAACTCGGCACCGGGAGCGCGAGCTTGTCTGTGTTCGCCAACGGAGGCGCGAGCGCACGTGCACTGCGAGGGGGAGATCACGCAAGAGATCACGCCACGAACGCAGGCAGTCGTTCTCGGAGATCGAACGAGACGCAAGGACCTTTGCTCGTTTATTCTCGTCTTGTTCAGGCACATGTTCGCCCTAAATAAAAGTTATTTCTTTACCGTTGTGTCCCATCCTACGTGACAAATTGTGGTGGATGTGCGGGGTAGTCCTCGATGGCGCGGGGTCTTTCACCAGTCTCTACTTGAAAAAGGCGCTAAAAAATACACAACACGAGCACGAAGAAGGACGGGACGGATGCGCACTAACAACTGATTTATTGGAAAGGAAAAAACAGGAGTATAAGTAGGTTGTCAATAAGCCACACACATAAAAAATAAAATCAGCGATAAAAGAACCAACAAGGCCACGGCATCAGAAAATTCCACACATCATTACTGCGTGTTGTCGAGGAAGCGAAACTCATTCAAAAAACAGTGATAGCGAGGGCTCGCTTATACAATCAGCGCGGAATTTTTGTATTAAATAGGCTTCACGCAGTTCTCTCGCCACAGTGTCACGACTTTTTCCTACTATCTGCGTATCTTCTAGTCGTGGTGCACATTCCTTGCCACACTCCCGGCAGTGATGGGGCAAGTGCGACCCAGTGCCGTTCTTCATTGAGAGGTCATGCTCACGTAGGCGTTCATTAACGCATCGGCCAGTTTGGCCGATGTAAAATTTTCCGCATGTCAGTGGAATCTTGTAAACGACGCCTACTCGGCAGTGGACGTATTGCACACCGTGCTTCTTTTCGCAACAACTAGTTTTTCTTTTTCCGTTGATGCGTTTGCACAGGCTCGCCAACTTGCATGGCGCTGAGAACACAATCGGCACGTTAAACCTCGAGGCCACTCGCTTCAGATTGTGGGTCACTTTGTGCATATAAGGCACTACCAGGGGTCTCTTTTTCTTTTCACTGTTAACCACAGGATTCGAGTGCCGATGCTTAATCTTCTTGAGTATCTACTCTGATACGACTGACAAAAGTGGGCGAGGATAACCCGCTTCCTCAAGTCGTGACAACTGGGCATCGAAACTTGCTTCCATGCGGTGAACGCATGATTTAACAAGAGCGCCCTCAAGACACAAGATGGCAATCGCTCGCTTCACTGTCTTTGAATGGGCGGACTCAAACGGAAGGAGACCTTTTGTGGCACGAGGGCAGTACATCCAACAAACATGATTTTTTGCTATGCAGAGGTCTAAATCCAAGAATCTAAGCTTCTGCCCTGTCTGAAGTTCATGAGTGAAGCTCAGGCTGCCTCCCACTTCGCGAAAGGACCCCAATACCTGCTCCACGCTTTCGTGGTAGGTTAGCAATTCCTGCTTACTTAAACAAATTAAGTAGTCATCTACGTATCTAAAAATCCTAAGGACCGCGTCTTTGCTCACCTCCTCTTGCAACCTCCGGTCAAAACTAGACAAAAAAATAGTGGATAAAATGGGGGCGACACACGAGCCAATGCAAATTCCCTTTTTTTGCGTGTATAGATCTCCGGAAAACTTCACAACGGTGGCGCTTAAATAGAATTCGAGAAGGGACAAAAAGGCGTCTACGGAGATACCCGTCATATTCTGGAACTTCGTAGCCCCATTCACATCAATGCAATCTTGAACACATAAAAGCAATTCGTCATGTGGAATAGAAAAGAACAAATCCTCAATATCCACTGAAAAAACACTTCCGACCGAGCTGTTATTGTCCAAGTAGGCAATGACTTCAGAAGAATTCTTGACAACAAAAGGATCATCCACTCTTAACGTTTGCAAGTGCTTTTGAAGAAACCTACTAAGTTCACGTTGCCAGCACCCGTTTTCACTGACTATGCATCGGAAGGGAATGCCATCCTTATGCGTCTTGGCCGCGAAAAATATAGAAAGGCAGGAATCTTTGCAGTCCTTGATAGACTTTGCTAGTTTTTCGAGTTCTAACACATTGCACTTGGACACCGCTGTGTTCTTTACCTTTTTTGGATTGAGCTTAACAGGGACGAAGTTCTTCTGCACAGCCACCATCGCCTTCTCCGTGAACAAGTCAGTGGGCATAATTTTTTAGCGCCTTTTTCAAGTAGAGACATGCACCAACTAGCCCAACAACGTACTTTACTGAAGTGTCTTTCACCAGGTCTGGGCCTGGGAGCATTGACTCCGAAAATAAAAGTTGATTTGTACAATGTACGCACACAGTCTTACGTCTTTCTTAATGATGTAATGGGCGAACTTTCACGGGAGAGTTACGGTTACCGATGATCTCCCCCTCTCGAGCTTCGCCCCACTTATCATCATTCATTCCGTGGATATGGCGTGATTTTTTTCTGTCTTTGTGTGTGAAAAGCAACAAGGCCACTTTTTGAGGGGCCGTATGATGTGGGGGCCGCTTCGTAAGCGGGAATAGATTAGCATAAAGGGCCGCGTAGAAAAATTATGGCCAGCGGCCCGCCGACACACGGCCCGGGGTTTAGGTGAACCACTGTTTAGGCGGCCCGCCGCTTAAACACTGGGCCGCATGTTCGGTGGGCCGCGTGTTTGGCGGTCCGCTCGCGCTCGAGGCCGCCTGAACCGCCGCTTTATAAGCGGCTTTCAAATAGACACAGCAGCCAGCCTGCATGCGGGTCGGATAACCAGGAATTGGCTAAGAGTGTATAGGCAAAGGCAAAGGTAAGGCTGAAGGCAAAGGTGGTGCCTCGGCGTGGTTAATTTAATATTTATTACAGTGTGTCGAACCGAAAAAAATACCGGTTCGGTTACGATTCTGGTTCAGGCGAAATCATTTCGTTCCGGTTCAGTTCCGGTTCGACAAAATCACGTACCGAACCGGTTCGCGAGCCGGTTCGGGAGCTTGAACCGGTTCGTGAACCGGTTCGATGAGTTCAATTATCACTCAAATTAGAAAAAAAACATTTAGTAGTTTAAAACAACAGTCAAATCAAAATACAGACAAAAATTCAAAATGCTGCTGTTCCCCAAGGGCAGTGGCACAATTGCAAAGCACACTTTAAACGATTACGAGATATTAGAAATACGAGATATTAGAAAAACGATGAAGCATCGACGATGTACCACCTAGTTTCTCGCACAGACTTCATGTTGTGCTAGCGACTATTCATAAAGCCACCGCCAAGAGATATGATGGTGGGATATATTTTCTGTCCTTTCCTTTTTTAATGAAATCGCAATCGTCGCTATGGAATCGCCCATCACGCAAACCTTGAAGCCTTAAATTTAGGCCTGGGTACCAGCGCTTAATACCAATGGCGCACATTTTTTATATTTGTAACAAAAACGAAAAATCATACAACAGGCACATAAATACTACCAATGAATTAGATCATCTGGTCACCCTGAATAATTTGTTAGCTGTCACCTTATCGAATGTGGTAGCCACACTTTTGTTAAAAGTAAGCTTTAGTTAACGCTCAGTCGCTGCATGATTGCTCTAACCACTGCAATTCCTTTTGCGATAGCTATACCGGATGTGTGCATTACAATCAGTATGTCATCTTACCGCCTGACCCCCGGCCATCATTCCGTGTGCTACATTGAAGAATCTTATAACAGATTATGTTGTTACAAATAACAGATTATGCTGTTACAAAATGAAAGGGAAATTCGACACGCGGAGCATAAGATGGGACGTTTTTTGGGCAGACGCTCTTTAATTCCTCCACAGCAGTACTCCCCTCCAGAACGAGTAGCAGTAGAAGTAATGTAGCGACTCGGGCAGTCAGCACAAGTGCACCTTCGAAAAAAAGCAGATCTGAAAGAGACAAAACTGCATCAGCAGCAAACTGCTTTGCCACTGAGCAGCTCCTGCGGTCACACTTGTCAAGTATTAACAATTTGCAGGTGTCGGACCTTTTAAACAAATTACGAAATGCAAAAAGTTTGCACACATCGGGTGCGGGCTTTCGCTGTTGCGCAGTGGAGCACTCCTGCAGCCTGATTGCTCCAATAAAGTCGCAGCTAGGAAAGGGCGAAGCCGTTTTATATCCCCTGCAAGCTGCCGAGAATGAGATGTCGTTTTGCCAGCTTGCACTACGCTCGCGCTTCCAGCAGCAACAGACCATTGCTACATTGGTGCTCATTCATTTCCCTTGTTGTTAGATAGAGCGTGATAGTGTTAAGTTGACTGGAGGGGAAAGTGCGCGAGCGGGTACGAAGTTGATGGTACGCAAAAAAAAAGGCTTGAATTGCACTGACTGTGCAATATCAACAACGGATAGAACCGTTTCGGCATTAACCGGTAACCGTTATTTATTTCTTTTTTCGGTTCAGTTCCGGTGCGGGTTCAGCGTGCTCAAAAATACCGGTTCGGGTTCGGGTTCAGTTCCGGCAAAAATACCGGTTCAGTGCCGGTTTCCGGCTCGGTTCGGTACCAGTTCGACACCCTGATTTATTATTATTATTAATTAAGCCTGTCCTGCAACTGTAATTGCTACGTTACCCAACACCTCGCGGTACGAGCCTTCCCAGTCACAGAGGGAAAAAAAAAGTTAGGAGAGGCTTTGGCCTTTGGCTAAAGCGATGAAGGAAGTTTTGTTGATGATGATAAATTGCAAAAGGGTGAACTGAAGGGCTTGTTGGTACATCATATCGTTTGAAAACAGCGCGGAAGACGGGACGGAGCAAGTAATAGACGACACAAGCGCTGACGAACAACTGAGCGATTTAATTCGCAAGAAAATATATACATGAAAAACTAGGGGAAGAGAAGGAAAAATACGACATAAAATTTTGACAGAAAAAGGTGATAGCTACTGATTAGTAAGTATGACAACGACAATCTTTCGCCGCGTGACGATTTGAAGACAACTAGTCACGTAGTACGCGATTTCCTTATCCAACAGTGCCACGGATGGTTCGCTGATACAATCGCTCCCTTTCCTCTTGATTTGGAAGGCCTCGAATATCTCCCTCTCCCTCCGCCCGCGGTAAGAGGTGAGTGTGGCGCATTCAGTGAACCGAGGGGTGCAGCCGCACGAGGCGCAGTGTGCTGACAGCGTGCCACCGGTAGAAGACCTGACTTTGTTGGCATGCTCCCTCAAACGTTCATTCAGGCAGCGGCCTGTTTGTCCTATATAGGAGCGTTTGCACGACAGCGGAATCTCGTACACGACGTTACTCACACAATCAACGTAACGTGTCTCGTGTTTTTTGACGCACGCTGGTGATTTGCTGCTTTCTGCGTTAACGCGCTTACACAGGCGGCTCAGTTTCTTCGGAGCAGAAAACACAAGCCGTACGCCCGCCTTGCCAACAATCTTCTTGAGCGCATGGCTCACTCCATGGACGTACGGGATGACGGCTGTCTTGGGTCGTTCTGCTTGAGGGCACTTCTCCGGAGCCTTCGAAGTGAGTTCGCGTAGCAGCTTAGTTGCCAAGGCCCGCAGGAGGTCTGTCGGATACGCGGCACACCTCAAACGGCTAGCTTGTGCCTCAAAACTCTGTTGTGCACGGTGTGGGCAGGACCTCTTCAGGGCATTTCTTAGCACACTCGTGGCAACTCCCCTCTTGACCAGCTTCGAGTGTGCTGAGCTGTATGGTAATAGGCCCTTTTGGGACCTAGGAGCATACTCCCAGCAGGTGTGCTCCTCCTCAAAATGCAGGCTGAGGTCCAGAAATCTTATCTGGCCGTCCGTGGGCAGTTCCATGGTCAAGGTGAAAGCCGTGAGGAGCGATTGGAACACGCCAAAAATCGCTTCCGCCCCTTGACTGGTTGCCCGCTCCTTGGTTTCAAAAATGACCAGAAAATCGTCCACGAACCTGAATACCTTTAGGACTCCGTGCTCACCTTTTTCTGTCAAAATTTTATGTCGTATTTTTCCTTCTCTTCCCCTAGTTTTTCATGTATATATTTTCTTGCGAATTAAATCGCTCAGTTGTTCGTCAGCGCTTGTGTCGTCTATTACTTGCTCCGTCCCGTCTTCCGCGCTGTTTTCAAACGATATGATGATGATAACTTGGCTAGCCTTGCGGCGCCATCTAACGGCTAGTTGAAGAACCAGGAATTTTGAAGCCCATGATGGGACTGGCGTGTAAAAGGTCAATATAATGTAAGTGTATTGAACAGTGCTGATTTTTAAGGTATTATAAAAAATTACAAGCTTTTATTTTTAGGTGCTACCGCAGATATCAAGTTGGCGACATTTTTGGCAAAATCTTAAGAAAAAATAGCTAGTTCGGTGACTTCTTGTTCGTCGTCGGGCGAAAGTGAGTCCAAACTCAGTGGCAACCCTAACAGTTCGTTCTGGCCAAGCGGCTCGGCATGTTGTCATGTTTTTCGCGGGCCTGATGACTTCTGTTCGCGGTAGTCACTTCCTACCGCTCGGCCATCCGTACTTCTACGCATCTAACACATACAGTGTTGAAGTTCTTACGTCTGTGGAACTCGGGACGTATGTTTGTTGTTTTTTGTTTCTGATTCTAGATGCCAGACCTCTTCCGAGTAGCGATCTGCACCCGCACGGGCCCCCGGTCCGCCATTCTTGGCAGCAGCCTCGGGCGAAGTAAACAAAAGGGTGCCCCCTCAGCTTGCTGCTAAGGAGCGCGGTTATGCTTTCTAGGGATGCACGTTTTTATTTCCTCTTTTCGAGCAGTTCGCAGAGTTCGTACGTGCACACAATAAGGCTTTCAAAGGAAAGGGGAAAAAATGTTTGAGGCTGACCACGCTGTGAGAACTTTGCTACCAGTGAGAGAGAAACGAAAATGAAAAAAAAGGTGAAGAACTGCAGATTAGTCATGCGAGCCTGCGCCTGCTACTGTGACATTCATGTGAAAGGCACGGTTGACGTTGGGTGCGGGACGGATTTCAGGACCAGCATATTTCGTGCACGCGTGTTCCCAAGATCCAAACATTTCTTGGGGCGTGCCTTACTGCCAGTTTAGGTTCCCCGCGGCGGCTGCTAAAAGGACCGGTACTGGAAAAAGGTCCATTGCAATTGAGAAACGAAATTTCCCACTTCCCCTCAACCGGAAGTCGAAATAGGGTTTACTCTCCCTTTCTCTCCTCGAGAACACTTTCCTGGGAAAACGGGGAGAGGGGTGTCTCCGAGTGCAGGTAAAGCACCGACGCTACAGTCCACAAGTTTCCCCGTATACATCTTTGTCAGGTCTCACGGAGGGCAGAGGACAGCAACCCAGAAATTATTGGAAACGTGTGTACCTCCCTTTCTTTGATTCAAGAGGAGACGCACTCCTTCGTCGTGCCTTCATGCGCAATGGAATGCAGACACGCCAGCAGACCGTGCCTGCCGTGAAGCTCTGTGCTTCAAGTGAATTCTGGTGACAATGAAAGCCCTGCTGGGGTGGGTGCTTTTCAGATGAAAGCCAGAAGCTAAACGCCAGTCACGCATCTGTACTGCCCCCCCCCCCCCCCCCCCCCCGGAAGGAACAAGCTTGCTCACCACACCCTCCAGCGGCATCGCGGTAACTCTCCACGCCGCGCACATTATCGGATAATCCCCCACGCATTTTTGAATGCCATAATTCTCCTTGCCTTCCCCCATTGTAATGAAAATGGGGGAGAGTTTGAATAGGCAGCGGCAGTTTAGTGGCAGTTGTCTCCCAGTTTTCGACGTCCACTAAAGACACTGGAGAGGCACGAGTGGCACCCCGCCCCCTACCGAGGCGGCTGGTACTCGCGCCCCAGGGCCTCCCCCCCATTGCGACGCCACTGGTTGGAGGTCTGATGCATGCAAGCACCTGGCGGTGTGCACAGGTTTTTTTAATGAAGAATCGTGTGCTTTCAGTTCACCTTTTGCACCCTAATGTGCGATACATTTGACGGAGAATCAGGAGCGGCTTTACTATATAAAACGTTCATTTCAAAAGAGCCAACATCACGTAAAAATAGCGGATTTATTTCTTGGATTTTTTTGTGTGAGTACACAAATTACTTGTCTCAAATCCAATTTCGCCACATCTTCTGTTTACAAATATTTTGATAGACTTCATAACGCGGCATATATCGCCCGCATTTGTTTTTAAATTTGTCTTGGCATTCTATATATACCATGCTCTGTTCCGGGGGTGCACTCAGGTTTGCTTTTATTCGTGCTTCGCACGTCTCTCGCCACTTGCCTGCAAGAAAGCACATAATTTAAATAAAATAAAATGAAGTACTACAAAAACAATGCCCGCATTAATATTGTCAGAGTGGTCGTTTGATGTAAATATTGTTTCTCATATACAAATTTTCCAATATTCAATTCAAAGTAGTACAGAACAAAGAATGGAACGAAGCAAAAGGGTTTCTTCGATTAACTCTACTATTTTGGAACACATAAGCTGCCATGTGCTGACTTCCGATACTTTTAGAGTCAGGGAAAAACGGCACGGGCAAGAGGAGTTCACACATTTGTACATGTGCAGCTTTCCCGTTCACGGCAGTCCTTTCAACAGCGAATATCGTGTAGTTATTTAGCGTAATTCAAATTTCTTTTGCGCTGCTAAAATTGGGGGTGACAACTTGTTTTGCGCAGAGTTTCAAGTCTTGGACGTTTTGCGGCTAGGTTCCGGAGCCACGGAAACTATCCCATACAAATGCATGGGGAGTGAGATTTGACAGCGAATTGCACATCAAATATTCAGAATCCTAGAAAGTTCTTCTAGCGTTTTCATCTCCACGTTGACGTCTTCCTTTGTGACAAATATCACTTTCCTGAAGTGGTTTCCCTAGGTTCCTGAGAGGTCGGAATTTTGAGCGAGAAAGCTGGGTATGAAACATTACTGACCAAAATTTCTTGGGCCGTTTTTGTGCTACTTCCTTGCTCGGAAATGATTGAACGCCAGATACACAACCGTTTCCAAAGTGTTCTTTTTGCAGAGCACGTGGTTTCCACAAAAAATACTCGTGGATTTCAAGAAGCAAATCAACTGAAATGGCATTATTGACAAATAAAGGCGAAATCATCACTAATCCGGAAAGTTATGTTTTCGATGGCGGGATTTTCCTCCACTTCTAAAAGCCTTCGAGTTTATCAAGCATGATATTGTGAGGGGAAGCAGAAGTGGGCACTGGCGCACAGGAGAAAAGGACCCGCCGCGGACGATGATTAAACAGACGATGGCACGGAACCAAAATTTTAGCGATGACGGCTGCTCGTACATAAATCACGTCGTTCTGTGGTACCATCACCTAAAAAAATTCGCCGCGTATCTGCTCCTTTCGTTGCAAATGTCGACAAAAGACAATAGTCTCTCGTAGACATTTGCCAAGAAAATGCCTCCCTTTTCTTTCCCGCTCACCTCTCATGCTGTTTGTCTTCCGTCATGCTCCTCTCAAAGTAAAAACACTAAAGGTTTGCTCAAGTCAATTTAAACTTACCGCGTTCCACTGCTCCAGGCCGGGTGCCTGGATGCTAGCGCTGCCGTACGGAGGAGTCGCGCGTGGATCGAGGCGCCCTACTTCTACGTTTATAGAACCACGTTTCCTTACTCTACGTGCGTTCCAAGCAGAACGTGGAACCTATCCAGTGGAACCTTTTGTAACTGTGGCCGCTTGATTTCTTGAAATCAAGGCCACAAGGCGACGGAGTGAAGTTTGTTTTCCCCAGTGGATGTGGTATTTCATTTCACAAACATCAAGCATTTATGATTTTTTTAGGAACACTGTACATATCCCTTGGGTATTAATTTTCTTCCTCATATATGGGTAATGTCTTGTTCTTGTTCAACAATGTAGACAAGTATGAACATTACACCGGACTTACACGCTTAGATTTGGCTGTGAGTATATAAGACTATTGCGCAGATTCTGTTTCACTTTGGCCGGGTGGCTAAATCGAGTGACAGACAGACAGATAGAAAGACAGACAGACATATAGACAGATCAAAATTTCTGGGTTTAAGTAGCCCAAGAAAGGCTATCGTCTTTAATAGAACGCTTCAGCAGCAACCATCATTTGTGTCATTTGTCCAGCCGCCAAGTAACAGCATCTTGCTGCGTTAACTTGACTCGTATGGCGTAACTGGTTCTGCATTCGAAACTCGTAGGCAACTAACCTCACTGCCGATTTTTTATTTGCGTCTTAGTATGGACATACTTCCGACATTGATCTCGACAATAAGGAGTGCCGCAAGGATAGACTCTAGGCGCTTTGCTATTTAATTTGTAAAACAACGGCACAATTCGTATTTACCTGTTGCCATTGTAATGCACGCTGTCAACGCATTCGTACTGTTCCCTGGCGGCAGCTTCGAAATCCTTGAATATGTGTCTAATACCTATATACCTTCAGCAACTTATTAAGAGGATTTATATAGATAGACTCGCATTGAGCACGAGCGAAAGTAAACCCACACTGTTTTTCCCAAACAACAAAGCAATCAACTACGAACTGCCGCTCCAGTTTTGCGGTAAGCAGCTAAAGAAAGTTCTTAGCCGTTATTTTTGCTAGTGGAGTTTGACGAGCACATGTTCTGGACAAATCATACCAACGATATTTGTGTAAAGATAGAACCGTCGGTCGTCCTGCTACTCCGTTTATACAGCTTTTTCCTGTAGAGTTTACGGGTGCGGTTTTATCATGCCATAATTCAGTCACGATTTCCGTAAAGTTTTCTAATACGGGCTACCAGAAACAATATAGATGTGGAAAATCTCGCTGTGTAGACGCGTACAGAAATTGAGCCATTATACTCTAAAACCAAATATTTTACAGCAAAACACCTTACGGTGCAATACAACATCCACGGCATCGAACAAGCGCTTTAGTGTTCTTGTTGAAACAAGTCCCCACAAACTACAATGTTTTTAAAAATGTTTTCAGCAGACATTCGGATAACACATACTTTGAACAGACAAAATCCCGGGCCACCTCCATTAACGTGAAACTGGGGAGGGGCGAAGCATGCAGTGTATCAGTGTATTCAAATATTGTAAATCTCTCTCTTGCCTCACGGCACGCGCTGATTGGGCGCTGCAGAAGCACCGGTGAGAGGAGGAATCGCGCGCTTGCTGAGAAGATGGCACCTCCTTTTGCGTTGAACCGGAATTAGGAAATTTGCATGCCCCGTCTCTCCCAGTTATGGGTAATGACAGGGGTCAACGCGAGCGCAGTGCACTGCCCGACCCGGAGCATCGTCCTCAGTGACCAGGTTAAGGCACCAGATAAGTGTGCCTTTGCTGGCTTCGACCGACCACCCCTGTTCAGGCCTAACGTCAAGATCCGGTGGGTATTTGAGTGTAACACAAATTATAGCCCGTTTATAAACAGCTGATTCTGCTTGACGATTGCTGACGCAGACAGGGAGCTGTACAGAAAACTTTAAATCATATTAGTTTATTTTGAACCTGTTTTATCCCTTATACACCTTTAGTACACGTTACGTTGTAGCGCGATGCGTTGGAAAACGAGTGTCTTGGTGTTTTAGTACCGTGACTACATGATAATACGACATCAGATGCCGACACTCCGAGCCCCTAAGGCGCTTCACCCCTAAAAGGCAGATACTAGAGCGGTGTCAGAAACAGCTTCCTAAGATTAGAGTGCGGGCAAACAAAAATGTAAGAATCGGGGAAAATCCGGGCAAGCTGCCCACTCCCAAAAGCCTTAATTATATATTATGTTATATATTATATATTATATATATTATACTATATATATATATATTATATATATTATATATTATGCATTATATATTGTATATAACAGCTTCTACTAGACTTCTTGTTCCAAACATGTTTTCTCGCTGTATTGTATGTAAACAATGTTGTGAACATCTCTCCTCATCACATGCACCTAATATGAATCCCCCATTCACAGTATGCGCCTCTTTACTAAAATATATAACTAGGGTTGAAAATTTCAGATTCGTTGCATGCTTGAAACCTTGAAACCCCCACTCCCTCCTCCGCCCCCAGAAGTCTGATGTACCTCAGCAGCCGACAAAGGTAGGTGAGCCGATAGATGTAGCATCTTAAAGGAGCTTCCAGATTAGGCCGCTGTACTTTCCCTTCCGAAGAGTAAACGTGAGCTGGGACCAGGTGGCTCATATTTGCGCGTGGGTTATCAGCCGGTAGCAATTTATGCTCTAAAGCAGCGATCGGCAACCTTTTGAGGTAGAGGGCCGAGTTGCATGAAGCCGATACGGCGGAGAGAACAACGGCAAATCGGGTGGGAGATGGAAGAGGAGTGGCTTTGCAGGCCCAGAGAAAATATTCAACGAATTACCAATAATTTTTGACAATGATTTACAATAATCCAGCTAAGCGTAAATATGGGGCAGAATGCCAACTGGAAGCGATGAATTCTCTGTTCTTGTCTCCCGTTTCCTTTGAGGTCAAAACTGGCGTGTCCGCCTTGAGATACGAATTGACCGGGAGAGGGTTGGGGGTGTTGCAGACGTGCTGGGGGACGCATAATACTTCTCTGCGGGCTCCATGCGGCCCGTGGGCTCCAGAGTGCCCACCCCTGCTCTAGATAATAAACATTAGCAAACATTGAGGGTGGCGGTGTTATCCCGCCTACATTGCGAGAAAACAAGGAACCGATCAGATATTAGGCTTTAGACTGGTGCTTAACTTGTCTCCTGATGTACCCCCTTAAGAAAACCATATTTTTTTAAATGCTGCAACTACTTTTTTTCAACTAAGAATGACCAGGCAAGGGTAGAATGAGTAGGCCTCTACACTCACCTTCCCAAGATATCACGCATCATTTCCAACGAGCCCTAATCATGATTGGCTGAGCGCCACCTCCTCCTCACCGTACCCTTTCACAACTACTGCCATTTGGTTTCCCCCATCTCAATAAATTTTATTAAATACAATTCAATTTCAAAGTCCCGTTTAGTACCGAAGCGCAGGGGTCGTCATTATACGAGCGTCGTCATTATAAACCAGACCTCCCTACTTTGCTTTGCTAAATTCTAGCCCCAGTTCAGTGACTTCTTCCCCGAATATATCTCTGAGCTGTTGCGAACTAAGGAATTCATTGTACTGGCGAACATTAAGACAGGGACAAAGCTAAGAGGAGACGAACCACACGCCTGAATTTCAACTCAGTTTATGCCACAGAAACACAAAAACACCAATAAGTACATGATATTTAAAGGGGTTATCATAAAAACGCAGTGAAAAGAAACAAAACACTATCGCTCATGTCACAGGCCACATTACAGCGCCGGCCCATATCACATGGCGGAAATTAAACCCAAACGTGCGAACAGCCTTAATCCATCCCCCATGCGCAAACACCTTCCCCTCTCCAAAAAAATTGGCCTCGTATCTGCTCGTTTCGTTGGCAAATGTCGACAAAAGACGATAGTCTGTGTCGACATTTGCCAAGTAAATACCTCCCTTCGCTTTCGGGCTCACCTCTCATGTTGTTCCTCTTGCGTTGCGCTCCTCCCAAGGAAAAGACGCCAAAGATTTGCTTAAATCATTTTAAATTTACTGCGTCCCACTGCTCCAGGCCGGGTGTCTCGACGCCAACGCTGCCGTGCGGCGGAGACGCGCGTGAATGGAGGCGCCCTACTTCAAGGTTTATAGAACCGCGTTGCCTTACTCCATGTGCGTTCCAAGCAGAACGTGAAATCTACGTAGTGGAACCTTTCGTAACTGTTGCCGGTTGATTCCTTCGAATGGCGCCAGAAGCTATGGTGGCGCGGGTGGCATCGGAGTGATTTTTTTTTTCTGCCGTTGATGAAGTATTTAATTTCGCAAAAATCAAGCATGTATGATTTTTTTATAAAGGAACACTGCAAATATCACTTCTGTATTAATTTGTTGCCTTATATTTGCGTAATGTCTTGTTCTTCTTCAACAATATTGACAAGTATGAACATTACACCGGACGTAGACGGGTAGATTTAGCTGTGACTATATAAGACTATTGCGCAGGCATTGTTTTTCTTTGGCCCGGTGGCTGAATCGAGTCACAGACAGACAGACAGACATCTGGTAGACAGACAGACAGACAGACAGCTGGTAAACCGGTTTTTGTTTTGGCGAGATGTTCGTGACCCGTTCTTGCAGAGTGTCATGCAAGTACGGCTGGCGCGTGCTATGCCGGAATATGTAGTATCAACATGGTGCATGCCAGGTGGCGTGTATGGGTATTTGAAGGAAATAGTTATGACGGCCCGTTTTCTATTCGCACATTTTTCTGGCGGTACCTGTCCTCTGTGACACGCAAAAAAACTGTATAAGGACATTTGCGATGTTGTTTTCCCCGTCCCTATGTATAGATATAATTACCGTGCTGGGCCAGGCCAAAATGTGCTAAAGCGCGTCAAAAGAATGGAGGTTCACCCTGGAGTGAAAACATTTTTTTTGTTCAAATTACACACAGGCACCTTGTCTGTTGGAACCTGGATGCAGGATAGAGGGATATCTGTGCCATGGGGAACTCAGTGTTCAATTTGTAAACAACCAGAAACGATAGAGCACGTTTTTCTGCATTGTTGGGCTGCGGTATTTTTGTGGGATATCCTCCAGAGGACCCTTCATAAAGATTTCCCGCTGAGCCCCCATGGCATACGCTTTCTAGCGGTAGAAAACGAGGAGGGGGCACCCTTGGACCTCGTTATGTTGGTGGCCTTGCATAGCATATGGCGCTCGTGCATGGCCTGGCTCCACGGTTATGTGGACGCCCGCCCTACGCGACAATGTTTTCGTCAGTCCATATCCCAGTACGTAGAAGTGCAGAAGCGCAAGGCATGCGCTCCTGAGTGGCTCGCAAGGATAGAACCCTTGACTAGGCTTAGGGAATTTTAGAGAGACATCAGCCTTCATAGGTTGGTGGCTTGTCGCTCGAGTTCCTCATGTAAATAAGTTTGTTTTGTGTTTCTGTGTTGTGTCAAAAACCGGCATTAAAGAAGAAAAGAAAAGACAGACATACAGACAGACCAAAATTTCTGGGTTTAAGTAGCCCAAGAAAGGCTATCGTCTTTAAAATTGAATTCCTTTGCGGACAGCGACAAGGACGGTGCGCTGACGCACCTTTCCCCTTCTCTTCCTATGAAGAAAGCTTCAAGAATTTCTCCGCCGGTTTGGGAGGACGACCTGTAATGATGCGTGTCTGGCAGAAATCTGGAGTGCAACCAATGCACCTACGGCAATCTGTTGCAGACACTGTTCACAGTCTGCTACTAGTACTCTGCCATCTGCATATATCAGTTCCGGGATACGCTGTTCGACTTCTTGTCCTTTGCGGCTATACCATAGATTGGAAGCTATTTTACTGTTTTCATGCTTTTTTCCTAGTCGTGCCATGTACAGCATGAACAGCAATGGAGGCAAAGGACAACCCTGCTTAAACCTCTATTTGTGACTACCGGTTACGTGCACTTTTGGTCCTCCCTGGTAATTTGCACCTCGCTCTAATTGTAAATTCCCTGCAGCTTCTGTACAATAACGTGGTCTAATTCCTCCCGGTCAAGTGGGCTCAATAGAAGTTCCCTATCTACATTGTCGCAGGCTCCCTTTATATCCAGAAATACTATCCGTAATAGTGGCTTTTCAGCCATCGACGCCTCCGTGCATTGGATTAGGCCCAATAGGATGGGTTCTAAGCGCCTGCCTTCCTTTGCGCACCCAGTGCACTTCACATGCACTTCTCAGTGCACACCCACTGCGCACCCAGTGAATCACACTGCCCTTCCTACGCGCGCGCAGCGCAAACTACATGTTTACTTCGAGCCCTCCTTGCTTTGTTTGAGGACTTGCTAAACACATCCTTTTTTTTGGACTCATAAGCCACACTGGTTTATTTGCGAATGGCCTGGGTGCGAGTTTCAGTAGTGTAAAATGTTTTTTTTTAATTTTTTTTTACCTGTACACTGAGTTTTTTTTTTTTTCTCAATCAGTCAAACCCACTTATACTCAATTCGAGAAAATCGCTTAACTTTTCAGCGCACCTAAATGCAACGCTGCCAAAGCTATTGTGTGATATGTTTTAGATGTCAACCAGGGGAAGTTTCCGGCCACAAGTAATTTAAAAATAATGTAAATAACTAATGACCTTTTTATATATTTATTTATGTTCGTTTATATACTTACTTAAGTCTTTATTACATAAACTATTTGCACCTGACAGTCCCAGCTGTCAGGTGGGAAATAACAAGGAGGCTGCCATGTTGGTTATATTACCTCGCACCAAAAGCAAACTGCTGTTGGGAAAAGAGATTTGGCTCATTTTGATTCGTACCACAACATAATGTAGCTCACTTTTGATATGAATTACTTTATGCGTACAGTCACGGACAATTCAAATGCGAACCGCGGAGCGCATGGCCGAAGGTACCGGTGCCGTCACCTGGCAGCGGCCGTGGAAAACGCACGGACATGCGCAGTTGAGATGAAGGGAGCGAGGCTGCGTGTCCCACTCGATATGTTGCCCTCTCCTCGCTCGCATGCTTGCTTTGTCGCTTTCCGTAAGTCCGGAAGTCCGGAAGTCCGCAAAGTCCGTTTGAGGCGGGTGCGGAATATTCACAAGTTTAATTAACATTGGACATCGCACCGGGAGTATCTGTCTGGTACCTACCTCCAAAAGGAATATCTCGACCAACAAGGCATTTATATTATTGCGGTTTCCATTGTGCGGTGATATTAGTGTCTAGTCCTCGAAACTCACGTTGCAAAAATGAGACAGGCGCTTGAGAAGGACATAAAGACACAGACAAACATTTCCGGAAACGGCACAAGTTAACGAGACGGACGTTACACTGACATGCAGAATGCGACAATAAACTATATCCTAAATACAAAGACATCTGCGAGAGCGGAAAAAATAACAGTTTCTTGTTCAGTTCGGAAAGGTGCCCATGCTAGATTAAACGTCTCACATGGTATGGCGCACTGGAGGCGGATGCGTTGGACAGTCCCGGCTGTGGGATGTGTTCTACCTGCCTCAATTTTACCCGCAAGACGCGATCGGCGACCCGTGCTGCTCTTCGCACCGCAGTTCAACGAAGAACTAGGGAACTACGCCCTCGCTAAGTAAAAAAAATCACGCATCTCCACGAAGTGAATCGTGACGAGTGCGGCGAAGCACTGGGGGTCGCTGTACCGTAAATCACCCGTGAGAGTTCTTACTGCTGCTAAAACGATTTCGAATCCAATCCAATACAATACAATTCAATTTAATCCAATGCAATCCAATCCACATCTAATTCAATCCAATCCAATGCTCCTCGCGCACGGCTCTCCAGAAGCACTCTTTGTTCACATAAGTTTCGATTTACACGGTGCTGTGCCGTGAGCACGGACGGCGGACGCCGGACAAGCCTCGGCCTTAAGGCCGACCTCCATGCAGCGAAATTTAGGCGAAAAGGCGGCGAACGTCGCCCGGCGGCGGCCGCTCCGCCGCCGGCGTCGAAAATACGGCTGTTCGCCGGCGATCTACGCGAGCTAGATGTCGAACGCGCGGCGGCGAACGCGACCGGAAGCGGCAAACTGCATTTTGAGGCCGCAGCCAATCACAGCCTCGTACTTCGTTGTACTTCCTGTCCTGTCTTCCATCGGCGGCGTTCGCCGGGTCACGTTGCATGGAGGTTGGGGTGGACGAAAACTGAGCGGCGCGTCAAACCACGGCGTCCGCCGCGCCAAGTTCGCCGAGAAACTTCGCTGCATGGAGGTCGGCCTTTAAGGTGATTCGCCCCTAAAAAAGAGGGGCACAGATTTTCTAATATATACCAGCCTCCCCAACTTGACTTCCCAAATGCCCAACCCTGGAATACGTCCGATGTAGCGGAGCTGTGCGTTGCGTTGTACAGCGGGTCAAGATTTTGGACGTGGAGTTGTAAGTGCGGAGCACACTGAGGGCCCGGTCTGTCGTTGTCGTAGCTCATAGGGCGTCACGGAATCAGGCACCCAAACAGAGGCTTCGAAAAGATACCCGCTTCCCATGGTCGAAATCGAACCTGGGTTTCTGGCGTTACGTAGCTGATGTCTATCCCATTGCGCCACCGAGGCATACGTTACTTATACAGGCCGGCAAAGTGTTGGGGTGACCTTTGAGCTCAGCTGTTGCCATGGAAGCAGCGCCGAAAGTAAATAACACAAATATTAAAAATAAGGAACATCATGAATTAACGCACTAATTACCCCAAATTATTGAAACTCAGTCCAGTCGCCTTATATCCATTTCAGGGACTGCGGCGCAGTGTATTGGCATTTTCAATATCAATGTCAGGCTCTCATAGGAACTAATTGAGTGCGCCACAGCCCTTCTGGCGAATCACTGCGCCGCACTTCGACAGCTTTCACCTTGATTGAAACTGATTTAATTTTGTAGCGTGAGCTACACTGGCCGTGGTTCAGCAGTTTCTTGTGGCTCCTGGAGAGCCGTGCTGCGCATGCGCGAGCAGCAGTGACGTCACACGGCGCACAGCTGGCGCGCCGTGGCCACTTCCGCCGCCGCGACTGGATTGAATTGGATAGGATAGTATATGATTGCATTGGATTGAATTGAATTGGATTGGATTAAATTGGACTGCATTGGATTGGATTGGACTGGATTGTAAATCGTCTTAGCAGCAGTAAGCATGATAACCAGCTAATTCTAGAGAACTAGGAAACCTAAGAATAACCAGCTGAACCGTATACCTCACGCTACATATATCCTGTCATAGCCGAGCTAAGCCACTGCTATTTTTTTTTCTTGCTATTATCGGTAGAAAAGTCAAAATCGGCAAGAATACGATTCCATTGCCAGAAATTGTTCCCTTACGCTGCTCTAAATTTTCCCTTTTCCTCACAGAAATAAATTCGCCATTTCTCGCTCTGCCGTGTAACTGATACTCAACTGATACTCAACTGCTCGGTTAATAACTGTAGGTTCAGTTCGAGCAATAACACGTAGGAAAGTGTATCAGCGGTTATTTGTGCTATGATAACAGAACATGCACCACCTGTCACAGTATTCGAATAACTGCGCAATGCTGCGCTAAAATGAACTTCACCGGGTGCACTAAAGCGTAATGCATTTGGGAGATTCCAGGGAGTAGAACCCGCTGGGATAGGGAAAAGGGGTAGCAAATGATTATCAGAAGGCGTAAACCTCCTCTCTCGTTAGTTCCCCAGTGTCTCGCTGTTCAGTGCCACAGCGGTCCGGGAAGTTGCTCTGGCTCTCGGTCGTGTGTGTTTTTTAAACTCAGCGCTATCGTACCTATATGAAGTCGTTCCAGCACTGTGCAGAATTAACTTTTCGGATTTAAACCCCAAAAAACTATTCGATGAAAAAAAAAAGACGTAGAGTACCGGTTATAGATGAGTAAATGTACCCAGAGGCTTCCTTCAAAGCATCTCAGCACGGTGAACTATTTTCGGTGTGGAATCCGTAACCGAGATCTAAACGACGCGACCTAAAATACTCTTTGGCGTAACATCTGGAGAAACTTCAGATTTAATCTTTTAATTCTGTTTCGTGAAGGAACTGAAACAAAAAAAAAATCAGCAAGGTGGTGATCACAACCTCGGTGAACATTTGTTGCTACTAATTCCAATACTAAGGCAACGTGTTGTGCAAACACCAAAATTTAAGATAACAAGGTTTTAATAGTTGCACTATGCTTCAATTTTGTATATATATATTTCTGCTTCTCGGGAAGCTGGTATTAAAAAAAACAGAAGGTTATAATTTTACCAGTGTTTCGAACCAAAAAAATACCGGTTCGGTTATGGTTCTGGTTCAGGCGAAATCATTTCGTTCGAATCAGTTCGGCGGTTCGACAAAATCACGTACCGAACCGGTTCGTGAACCAGTTCGGGAGCTTGAACTGGTTCGGGAACCGGTTCGATGAGTTGAATTATCACTGAAATTAGAAAAAAAAAATTTAGTAGTTTAAAACGACAGTCAAATCAAATAGAAACAAAAATTCAAAATGCTGCTGTTCCCCAAGGGCAGGAGCGCAATGGCAAAGCAAACTTTAAAAAATTGCGAGACAATAGAAAATTACGCCCATCTTCCCGCGAGGGAACCCTGATGTGATGCGACGCATCGGGGGGTTCAATTGGCGTTTCCATTGGGCTGATTCTCTAAATCGGGTGAAACGTGTTGTGAACGCGTATGATGCATTCCATCACATGCGGGTGTTCTCATACGCGGGAAGATGGGCGTAATTTTACTTTAGCGTTTGGAGTGACGCTGGTATTGGATTGTGTCACACCACTCGCTGAAGGGACCGTCGCTTCCATCACGTCTTCATCGGAAGAATCGAGTCAAGCACACAGCGGTCATGCAAAGTGACGCGAAGTCGAACGAGAGCGAGCGCTGACTGAACCGCCGCAGCGCGCTACCCGCTTTATAGTCACAGCGCCGGAAGGAGAGGAGACATAGGAGGAGAGTCGCGCATGTGCGCACTTGCGCAGGAGGAGTGGAGCGAAGCGAGTGAAGCGCGCGCACGCAGCTGTTGTTTATGATAATGAGACGGAGTGAGAGTGTTGCGCACAGCTGTCGGAGAGAAGAGCGGAGGAGAGTCGCGCATGCGCAGGTGGCGTGCGGACGCCGCCGACGCCGACGCAGGAGGGACATGCCTCAGAGCAAGAGATGCACCGCATCTAAAAACAGATGAACTGGCGACGATTTACCACCTACTTATATGTTGTCCTAGCGACTGTTCATAAAGCCACCGCCACGAGATATGACGGTGGGATATATTTTCTTCACTTTCCTTTTTTGTTGAAATCGCAAAATCGTCGCTATGGAATCGCCCATCACGCTATCCTTGAAGCCTTAAATTTAGGCATGTGTACTTGCGCGTTCAAATACGAGCGCTTAATACCAGTGGCGCACATTTTTTTTATTTGTAACAAAACAGAAAAATCCTACAACAGGTACATAAATACTACTAATGAATTAAATTATTTGGTCACCCTGAATAATTTGTTCGCTGTCACCTTATCGAATGTGTTAGCCATGCTTTTCTTAAAAGTAAGCTTTAGTTAGCGCTCAGTCACTGCATTATTGATCTGACCACTGCACTCCTTTTACACTCAGTATGTCATCGTACCGTCTGACCCCCGGCCATCGTTCCGTGTGCTACATTGCGGAATCTGATAACAGATTATGCTGTTACAAAATGAAAGGAAAATTTGACGCGCGGAGCATGAGATGATACTTTTTTGGGTAGACGCTCTTTATTTCGTCCGCAGCAGTACTCCCCTCCGGAACAAGTAGCAGGAGAAGTAATGTAGCGAGTTGGGCAGTCAGTACAAGTACACCTTCGAAAAAAAGCAGATCTGAAAGAGAAAAAATTGCAGAACAAGCAGAAAAGATGATCGCTGGGTAAATGGGCAGTGTGAGGTACCAGCCTGCCTTTCTGCACGAGTCATCTGCTTTATTACTGTTTTTGCTTCCAAGACAAGGGCGAGGGCTGCAGTTTCTTGCCAAGGGATTAAGTGCGCACCTTATCAGCTTTCCATGACATATCTGTTATTTGTATCTAAAAAACGGAACTTGTCCACTGTACTGTCCTCAAAAACTGACCACGGAACTCGCTTCCTTCGCATTGATGTCACATTTGGTTGTGAAAGGCAAGGCAAAGAAAAGTATAGAGCAATATCCACGTTTTGGTGCTTTTTTTACTTATTCGCTTTTACTTACTTTTTCCGTAATATTTTAAAACAATGCGATTCGCCTTTTATTTTTTGTAGTTTTCCGTGCAAACACTTAAAAAAAAAAACTAGCGCATGTGATGCCCCGTGCTATATCTCTGCTCCGAGGCGCAGCTTATGTTGCAGGCAGGCAGTCTTATTTTAACCAGCTGGTGATGTTAAACGTGGATCAAAATCTCGATACACGGACGTTCTCGATTTCCATCTACTTCAGGAAAATGGTCGTGGGGAAGGGAGATCGAGGCCACTTGTGGTCAGCAGCAAACCGCTTAGCCACTGAGCAGCTGCTGCGGTCACACTTGTCATGTATTTACATTTTGCAGGTGTCGTTCCTTTTGAACAAATTATGAAATGCAAAAGTTTGCACACATCAGGTGTGGGCTTTCGCTGTTGCGCAGTGGAGCACTCCTGCAGCCTTATTGCTCCAATAAAGTCGCAGCTAGGGAAGGGCAAAGTTGTTTTTATGCCCTGCAAGCTGCCGAGAATGACATTTTGTTTGGTCAGCTTCCACTACGCTCTCGCTTCCAGCAGCAACAGGCCATTGCTACATTGGTGCTCATTCATTTCTCCTGTTGTTACATAGAGCGTGGTAGTGTTCAATTGTCTGGAGGGGAATGTGCGCGAGTGGGTACGAAGTTGATGGTACGTGAAAGAAGAAAAGGCCTTAATTGCATTGACTGAGCAATATCAACAACGGAGGGTCGAACCGTTTTGGCATGAGCCGGTAACCGTTATTTCATTTTCCGGTTCAGTTCCGGTTCGGGTTCAGCGTGCACAAAAAATAACGGTTCTGGTGGGTTCGGTTCCGGCAAAAATACCGGTTCAGTTTCGGTTTTCGGTACGGTTCGTTTTCGACACACTGATTTTTACCTTACGTTTTCAGACGTCCAATTCAGCTGTAAACGATCGACAGCAACTTTACATTACATGTTTTACTTAGATGCTTTCCATCTATTCCCCCCCCCCCCAAAAAAAAAGCGACTTTGTGGGAGCCCGGTATGACATTTAATTGAGACGTTTTTAAGGTGCGGAGTACCTCAGGACCGCACAATGTCCGTCGGCGTCCGTGCGCATAGCATTTACAATCGCAAAAAAATCACACAGGCACCGGCAGGATTCGAGCCTGTGTCTGGTAGACCACACAGTGTGTCAGTCGCTTTACCCATTGGGCTACGACCATTTCTTTTATTTTATTACCTTTTGCACACACATAATACAAGTCACGGATAAATTAAAAACCGCCTGCCAAATTTTGGCTGAATGAAGGACATAAAATAAACATCAAATGTACACAGCTCTTCCAAAACAGGGAGCCATTCAAGTTCGGCGTCCTGTAACTTGTACACTTCATACAACAGCCTGGCATTTTGAGCAAAATACTTGCTTTACAGTGAGAGCATTCGGGTCCGCATGTCGCACAGCCATTCTGGACCTCCAAATGGCATGTAACCCTAGCGCCATGATCAAATCATACGGGACTTCTTCTTCGCGCTCAACCGGAAGGAACCGAATGCCATGCGCTGAAATGGGCAGGTCTTTCTTTAACGTTCTCTGTAAGACGTCCCAAAAAATACGGCGTCCCAGCACTCCGTGAAAACATGTTCCACTGTTTCGGCTTTCGCACACAGCGTACAAATGTTAGACCAACCAATAAACAGCCCCTTCCCCTTCATCCATGTTTTAACTGGTAGCGTTCCTGTATGTAACTTGAAAAAGAAAGTTTTCACGGATGCTGGGACTGCCATTTTTTTTACACCGGTAACACATCCTGCCCAGGACCAAAACTAAACATTTCACGATAACGTGGTACGGGTAACAGCATCTCCCTCAAATTATTTGTAAGGGTTTTTCTCGAAACAGTGGCTAAATATTCTACTGAAAATCTCACAGTAAGAAACCGAAAGGACTCGACCACTTCCTTCATGTAGCCTTTCACGGCACCACACCTATCACTTACAGAAGAAGCCATATACATAGGCAACGCATTTACAAATGTAATCTGCATTAAAGTGCGAAGAAATGGATCACGTGTATCACGCAGAAACATAAACCGGTTTACAAGCTGGCGGACAAATACATGACACAGGCCAACACCCCCATGACTTACTCGGCGAAAAAGGTTACTCCGACTGGAACGCTCCCACTGCGATGACCAAATAAAGACTGCGAATACTCTATGCATTCGCTGCACGTGGACTCGTGAACAATGAAGCACCTGCAGCACATACCACAGCTTTGCCAAAAGAAACAGGTTGCATACCGTGGCTCGTGCGAAAGACAGACAATGTGCGACAAACCCACTTCGCCGACTTCGCCGTCTCGGATTCCCAGTACTCGCCGCTATCCTGATAGCGATCCAGCGGAACTCCGAGATAGCGCGCTGGTGTACGCGACCAAGGCACGTTTTCAAATACAGATGGTGTTGACCCTCACTCCCCGTGAAAAAACCCGCACACTTGGCCCAATTAACACAGCTGTTAGTAAGACTACAAAACTCTTTTGTTATCGATATGGCTGCGCTTACACTCTCCTCGTCTTCACAAAAAACCGCCACATCATCCGCGTATGTTAGTAACTTTACTTCGCTTGTGCGTAAATGAAAACCACGTAATCCACTATCATTAATCATTCTTAAACAAAAAGGCTCAAATAATTGGTCGAGTCCCCGTACTCCGCACCCTCGCCATCATCCGCGGAGTGGGGATGCTGCCATTTTTTTTGTTTATCTGATATTGTAACTACTTTAAGGCGTCAGTGCCAGTGTTAGGTTTAAGGCTTGTATCATGCGATGATTTTATTTCTGTTTAGGCCACCTTGTTTGGCCACCACTACAGCGGCAGCATGAATTGTTGGAATGATAATTTATGTCATCATACACAGCACCATAAAGCCTTACCGATGTATGTATCACGGGCGCTATCAATTCACAACCACTATAAACAATAGAAATAAAGGTCTATTTCGAAACAAAGCAACATTAGATTTACGCAGTTTAACTTGTAAAATTTCGCAAACATTGTTTAAGAGAACTTTTTTGTCTGTCCTTCTTTGACGAATACCCTCCCGGCCAGGATCATGTAACGCCCTCTATTGCGGCCCCCAAGGTCAGTGAGGTCAATAAAAGTTTTTATCTCTCCCTCCCCACAAAAATGCAAAATATAGCAAAATGCATATAATGGCTCTTCGTTATATTAGTGCAAATACAAGTAATTGGTCAACCATAATTAAAAAAAAACCCCGAAAATTAGAAAAAAAAATCAGGAAAATGTTCACAAAAATGCTCTGACAAAATGTAAAATATGAATCTTTCACAACGCCCTCCAAAAAACCAAAATAAACAAAAGCTCCCTGAAAAAAACGTTCTAAGTACGATAAAAAATAGCGAAATGGCTAGCGGTGTAAAGCCTGCATTTCTACAAAAATGCAGATTTGGCAGAACCAATATCTTTATTCGTTATGATTGCTTATATGAAGATAATTGGTCCGATAAAATTTTCAAAAACGAAGAAATAAAAAAATACGAATTAAATTTTTTACAAAGAAGATATGAACGAATCAAAAGTAGTCATCTCCCCCAGAACCCAAGAATAAACGAAAAAGGTCCGCAAAATACGAATACACAAAAGCGAGAATTCGGAACCGTGTAACGCCTTGCATTTTCACAAAAATGCAGATTTGGTTGAAGTACCACCTTTAATCGTTACAATAGCGTAAATAGAGACAACTGGTCGTACGGATTTTTTTTAAAACACCATAATGGAGAAAGAATAGAAAAAATAAAATTTTCACAAAAATGATCAGAATAAATCAATAATATGCGCCTTTTCCATCTCCCCCCAAAACTGGAAAATAAACGAGAGAAAATATTAATATAAAATAAGCCGTTCCACTAAACGTAAAAGCAGACGGAAGTGCGGAGAAAATGATTCGCCATAATGGGCTGTAGCGCCGTTATTCCCTCAGTTACCACCCAAAGCAATTCAAATTTCCCCGCCTCCGTAGGGCACGCGCGCCCCCTGCCTGAAACCGCGCCAGCGCGAGGTCTGTTCTTTTTGTGTTTGTTTTATAGCGTGCGCTACACTGGCCGAAGTTGAGCAGTCTCGCATGACTTCTGGAGAGCCGTGCTGCGCATGCGCGAGGTCCAGTGACGTCACACGGCGCACAGAACATTGCTCGCTGCCCGGCGGCGTATTCCCAAACCATATCCCGTAGGGGCCCAGGCCGACCACACCCCCTGAGCAGGGGCGCAGCCAGTCAGGTTAAAAAATTGCAATTTTTTAACCTCCTTGGACGCAGCACCGTGACGTCTCTACCTATATGTGCGCGACTTCATGCGAGGTGGATTTTTTCTTTTTTCCCCCTCCCCTCGTTTCGGCTGCTTTGCGGGCGGCCGATGGTTTCGCTCCGTGGGCAAATTCTGTTGTACTATTTATATTTTTATTCCTGCTATTTCTTGTTTATACATTTGTATCTTTTTTGCGTGTGTGTGGCTTACAGTTGAGGCACGAGCTGTGACACAATGTTGGCGAATGAAAAGGCCAGACACTACAGAAATATATATATGTGGTAGCTAAAAATGCGTCGCAGGAAACAGACACAAACTGCTCATCTATACCCATCAGTGGATCTCTAAAAGTGACAATTTTTTGCCGCTATTTGGACTCCGAGATCACTATCGCAAAAATAGTGCGCCAAGGAGATAACGTTTTTTACTTAGTTTTATCTCTGCTGCGACTACCGTCACTTCAAGCTCACGGGCAACTACTCATTAGTCCCAGCGAAAAGAATATACGTATCTGAGTGAGTGTAACACTGCATTAAATGAGAGGCCATGGGGCCCTGGGGGAGCAAGGATGAGGAGAAAAGGGGAAGGTCACAACTCGCACAATGAACGCAGTTGCAGTCTTGGGGTCCTAATCGCAAAATGAACACATTAAAGTCAGTCAGTGGCAGCAAAACGCACAGTTCACACTTAAATGTACAGTTCACACTGTGGACAATGCGGTTCACACTGAAAACAGTGCACGCTGCAGACAGTTCGCATTGTATACCGAACGGGGAAGTCGGCCAGGCTGCTACACCAATTTGTAGAGTCTGTTTTCAAGGGCGTACTCGGTAATTGCTTCTAGTGCGGTGGGATCGTCACGGACCCGACTAACATGTTCCTGTTCAGTCGCAGGGGCAGGACCTAGAGTTAAAAGCTGGTGGCGATTACGGTCGAATAATGGACAGAGCCAAATTAAGTGGTAACGATTTGGTGTGCCTTCCCGATTACAGGGGGGGGGGCATCCGCGCCATTCGGATCCTGCTGGAGCTGTCTATTTATAAATAACGTATCTTATGCAGCAAAATCTCTGTGTGCATGAAGCACAAATTGTTAAAAATAACTAATCGACATTGGCAACAGCGTGAGTGGTAGCACGCATGATTACTGATATCAAACTCGGCCTGGTGGCTTCAGTGAAGAGGCTATGGTCAATAGCCCTGTACAGAAGACATATATCAAACTCCTCGAGTACTTCAGTTGCTGTACAATCCAACTATTACTTAGCCCTTGGTTGGTATATATTTTCGATATTGTTTCCCTAAATTGTTATGACCAGCAGTGCAAATTATGCAGAATTCATGACCGAGTGTAAAAAAAAAAGAAAAAATCCACATCGCATGAAGTCGCGCACATATAGGTAGAGACGTCACGGTGCTGCGTCCAAGGAGGTTAAAAAATTGAAATTTTTTTAACCTCTTTGGCTGCGCCCCTGCTTGAGGGGTGTGGTCGGCCTGGGTCCCTACGGGATATGGTTTGGGAATACGCTGCCCGGCGTCTCTGACACACCACACGCGCCCAGCGTCGTCGCCGACCTCCATTCCGAAGCACATGGCGGCCCGGTCCACTTGATGATCATGCGATGGTGGCCGGGTGTGCAACCGATAACTGCGCGGCGCAGCAACACCGGCGTGCGCCTGTGGAGCCAGCTTAGCCCTTGGGCGATTGGTGACGCTGTGCCGGAGCCGCTTGATAACTATACATGTGTCCCATAAGGCGCATACCGTGTGTGTGAGTAAGCATGCCAAATTCGCTGCCAGGCTGACTTCTCCTCATCATTAAAGGCATTCCTCCTGCTCCTAAGCATGATAATCAAGCTAATCCTAGACAACCAGGAAAGCTGAGAATAACCAGCTGAACCTTTCGCTCACGCTACGTATATTCTAGGAATGGCCTAGCTAAGCCAGTGCTAATTTTATACTCCCGCACGTCGCGGCGTTGCACTGCTACTTTTCTTCGCTTAATTTCGCAAAAACCGACCCAACGAGCGTTCCAAACTAAGTGAACGCAGGTGCTGCCGGCTGATTGCATATATTTTGCGTCAAATGTACCTGCAGTTTTTTTTTTTTTTTTGCCCTAAACAACGGCGAGATGTATGACAAGCGCCAGCGTGTTACGAGTTTCGAACGCTTATGACCATTTAAACCGCTTGGATTTCGAAGCCTCTGTGGGACGCCCTATGACGAAACGCCGGGCTCTACTTGGGTCCGTTATCTCGGGGCACCGCCTGATTCCGGCAGTCGTTTGACATCGACCGTTACCGCGAGCTGCGACGACAAGGCGAGCCCCTAAAGTGCTCTGCACTTAAAAATTGCTGCAGCTTAGCGTAGTTACCCTGGATACGCAAAGCGAAAACTTGGCTTAGTTCGGCTAAGTCTTAGGTCCACTTTGTTAACCATTGATTAAGCTGTAATTATTATATTCTTCGTTTCAAGCCCGCCTTTAGCGATGGTTGTGGTCCCGCTTCCGGCGTTCTCGTAGCCCAATGGCCTGCTCTTCCTTTCTCCGACGCCAGCTCCACGCGTTTGGCATTCCTCCTGTGAAGCGCTGCTCGCCGGGCTATTTCCGCGGAGTGATTAAACGCCGTTTGCCGACGACAGCTCAAAGGCTCCTGCTCGTGCATCACGCTTAGAGAAGACGGCACGCATGCGCTCTCATCCATCGCCAAGCTCGCATGCACACGGCGAGGCCCGTGGTCTAGCGGTGATCCAGTTGCGGAGGTCGCATGCGCCAAGCCTGTAGTGGTGGCGGCGGCGGCGGCGGCGGAGGCGGCGATATCGAACGCGGGCGTCGGCGAAGCTCGGCACGGCGAGTCACGTCAGGCGTTGCCAAGTGTAGGACGCAGCTGTGGCCAATTGAAGGTCAAAATCCCCGCGAATGCGAAACGGCTCGACGAGGTTAGTAAAGCTTTGCTTTAAAAATAGCGAAAATGGCGAAACTGGTAACAGCCTCCATTTCCACGGAAATGCAAGATTTGGCGGGAGAGAGAGAGAGAGAGATAGAGAGAGAGAGAGAGAGAGAGAGGGAGAATTTTTTTATTTTGGCAGGACAGAATTGGAAAAAACCAAAATAAGAAAAATGGTACAAATAAAATTTTCCCAAACTAACCTGACAAACTGAAAATATGGATGTTATCTACCTCCTCCCACAGAAAAACGTTCGAAATACGAAAGAAAAAATAGCGAAAATCTGAACTGTGTAACGCCCTGCATTTCCGCAAAATGCAGATTTGGTGGAAGGAACATCTTTAATTATTACAATTGCTTAAACGGAGGTAATTTGTAGAGAAGAATTTTGAAAACACCCCCAAAAACAAAAAATAGAAAATAGAATTTTTTTCCCAAAAGGGATCTCAAAAGTTATACAATATGCATCCTGCACATCTCCCCCAAAACGGCGAACCTAGCAGATAATGTTCGCAAATGAACGTTGAAAATACATATAAAAACATAACATACCAACTCTGTAGTCATAGTGCACCAAAAAGACATAATTAGCGAAGTAAAGGCACTTCGTCGCTACCATGGTATAAATTTGCATTATTGGCGAAACGAAACACAAGAAAATCTAATAAGAACAAAATAATCGAATCTCTCTCACTACTCACAGCCATATCTGGCGCTAAAGAACTCACGTTCTACACAAGCGGTATAGGAATGCTCCGCATTAGTCGACAGTTCTCTGAATTTCGGCGTAATTTTCTTTAATGAAGTTTTTAGAATTGCCTAGGAGAACAGCAAGTCAATTTATTAAAAAATTATACCGCCCTTACCTCGTGGTCTATCGCGTGAAGGGCACGAGAAGGTTTTAACTATAGCACAACTGTTTGTACGGTCTAGGAATACAAGTCGTTCAAACTTCAATACTTTACCTGCAAATTGGAATGACATATTTACTCATCGATCAATTGTTAGTCAACTGTTGAGAGGGGTTACAAACCCCTCGAGATGATCAAGGAAATAGTGATCAAAGGCTAGTTAAGGACCTCCCTCGTGCTTCCATTATCAAGCCAATTGCAGGCATGACCATCATTATTGAAAGTTTTATTTTCATTACTGCCACCGAACATCTCCATCTTGCGTGAGTTTTACCTTCGGGGCCCGGGAATTTTTGTTGCTCAACTGCGTTTGTTACGAGAAATATTCGGCTTATGGAACTTCTTCTGGGAGCGTTGGAACTTCTAACAATTCGCAAAACACATGTTATTTCAAGATGTATATAAAAAAGGTTGTTTTTTTTTTCATCCAAACTTCCTTCGTGGTAGACGTTGTGTCACGTAATATGCTAGGATTGCAGGCAAGTTTACAAAACTTTGAGGTCCCGTGAGTTCAGCGGTCAACAGCAGAAATTGTGCTTAAAATTTCCCTAGTGACCGCCTAAATATTTAATTCATAAAATCTGTTTTGTAATTGCAGTAATTAGGTGGAAATTGTTAAGCTTTTTTTATCAGCCTTTGTGCTATTACCTCTCTTTACTCTGGACACTTGGTACTCCGGCGCGCTTATGGGTGACTACATGCAGGCTCCCGATTTTAACGCTTTGTGAAGTTGAAATTTATTGAAACCATTATTCCTCTCAGTCTCATATGGCGGGATTACTTAGTGTGGTCAAAGGAAAACCGTTGATTTTCTTTATTCACACGAAACAGGTACATCAGCTCAAGATAGCCCAAACTATGCAGAAAAAAGTTTAGCACTGTTCTGATGATTTATTGTTTTAAAAGAATAATCATACGATTAAAATATGTTTGGGATCTATCGCGAAAGGTAAAAATATTTTGTAACAGCTGGATTCATCACCATCATCAATAACCTATTTGTGTTCACTTCAGGACGAGGGTGCTCCCATTGACTCTTCTCCGCTGCTGTCCTGCGCTGCCCGAGACCCTTGTTTGCCGCCAAACTTTCTTATTCGGTCTCTCCATTGAGTTAAAGGCCTTTTCAATTCTCTAGTCCCTTGCCACGGTATCCATTGTGTTACCCCTTTCGTTCTCATGTTGTCAGTTCGTCTCACGACGTGACCAGCCCAAGACTATTTCTTCTTCAAAGTTTCAACTATGATATTTTATACTGAACTTTGCACCCTGATACAGGATGCTCGCTTCCTGTTCCTCAGCGTTGCTCCTATCATTATTCGCTCCATTACCCGTTGGCCAGACCTAACATAGTTTTTCAGTTATTTAGTAGGGCGCCAACTTCTCGCTCAGTATCTCGTCACCGGTAGAACGCATTAGTTTCACAACTGCCTTTTTAAGAATACAGGTAGCTTACTTTTTAGTATTTGTGAGTGTTTGCCGCGTGCACCCTAACCCAGTCGTATTCTGCGCCTGATTTCATTCTCGTGGTTTGGATCAGCGCTAACTACCCGTCCAATGTAGCTGTATTCCTGTACTTGTTCTAGTGTTTCATTGAATATGCTGAAGAGGGCAACGTTATCATGTTTACTTATCATAGGCTTAAATTTATTCATATTTATTTGTATCCCCATGGCGAAGCTTTTGGTTGTAGTTCTTCAGTCATTTTTGCAGTTCTGCAAATTAAGTGAGCAAGACTGTCGTCTTCGAACCTGGAATGGCCCAAGTATTCCTCGCTCATTCCATAAACATGCGTTTACGAAATAAATCTTCTTGAATATCCCATTCAGACTTGCTGTAAACAATTTTAGCGAGGTAGTACCTCCCTGCCACACTCCCTTTCGTATCGGCCACTCTTGGCTTTGCTTGTAACGAATTATCCTGCCCGTACATCACTGGTACATGTCGCCTAGTTGTCTTGTGTAGTTCCACTCTATTCCTTGGTTCTTCAACGCTTTCAACCTATCTGTGTGTCTAACGAACGTTTTCTCATAGTCTAGAACGTCATGTAACAAGGTTTATTACACTCTGGGGATTTTTCTATTACTTCATTGATGGCGTGGATGCGATCCAATGTAGAGTATTATTTTCTAAACCCAGCCTCTTCCCTGGATTGCTGAATACCTAGGCCATCGCTGATGCGGTTTACTTCCGCCTTAACTTTGCGGTTACGCCGTTAACCTTGGTAGACAGCTCGTATAAAACCGACATTAGGCTCATGGGTCTGTAATTCCTAAGACATTGTTATCTTCCTTCTTGTGAATCAGAAATATATTGGTGTTGTTCCAGGATATGGATACCTCTAAAGACCTGCAGTGGGGTTTATTTAGAGAGCCAAGGAACCGAGAGGATCAAGAAACGGAGGCCGAAGAAGCTCGAGCAGCTGAAGAAGCGGGGAAGCCAGAACTGGACACGATCGCGCTGGCCATACTGCGCGGTTGATGCGGGGGGATTGTCCGTGGGAATTCAGCTTGGATTTCGGCTTGAGCTTGAATCCCGCGGCCTGGTCCTCGCTTCTTCGTTGCAGCCATTAATCATTCTGAGAGTAGGTTACCTAGCTTTTCAAAGACAATATGCCCTCCCTTTTTAAAAGGACCACGGTTATGCCGTCATCACCTGCAGCTTCACCTCTATCCATGCCCTTGAGCGGCTTTTCTATTTCCTTCTTTTAGCTACTAGCGTGACCTCGCAAGTTAAGCATGCAGGCTCAGTATATTCCCCTGGTCCAACGTCCCTGGCGTATAGCCTGTTGTAAAATCGTGCCGCTAACTTTATTATCTCGTCATATTGTGCGCAATGTTACTCTGCTCGTCTCAGTGCGTACAGTCCCGATCAATTTGAAGGAGATCACGAGAGCAGCGGTAGGCGGGCCTCCTAAGCTGCGTAGCGGCCGATACCTGAACTTTTGAAAAAAATTACGCCCACCTCCCCTCGCGGGAACCCTGGTGTGATGCGACGCTGAGGGGGGTTCAAGCGCAAGCAGAGAGCAACCGTCGACCGAAAGGCCGCCGGAGAGCGGCACACCGGTTATATGCGCAGCGCGCCCGAAGGAGAGGAGACCGCGGAGAGAGAGAGTACTGCACATGCGCAGCACCGCGCGCAGCGCCGCCCACCGGCGGAGTAAGAGCGCGCTGGGCCGCACAACCGCAGATGTTGAGAGAGAGTGTTCGCTCTCACCTGGGCACGCGCCGGCGCCAGTGCGTCTGCCGCGGCTATGACGCAGCACAATCCAACACAATCCACTTTAATCCAATCCAATCCAATCCCAATCCAAGCCAATCCAAGCCAAGCCAAGCCAAGCCAAGCCAAGCCAATCGAATCCAATCCAATGCCCCTCGCGAGAGAGTGTTCGCTATCGGAGAGGAGAGGGGATGAGCGGATTGGATTGGATTGGGAAAACTTCTTTGGGGCCTGCGAATGAAGTCCTATTGCTAGGTCTTCATGACTTGGCCAGAGTCGTCACCGCAGATGTAGCCAACCCGGCTAGGGGTCCTCCGCTCCCCGCCACCGGGTCGCCGGGGTCCTCCTGCCTGGACAGCGCCACGATGACTCGCTGGACAGCCTGGAGTTGAAGATTTTGGTCTTCAGTCCGCACCGCCTCCTCGAAGGCAGGTGGCATCGTTCTTGTGTTTGATTCGTCCGGGTACGCGAGGCAATCCCAGACGATGTGCTCGAGTCTTGCTGGAGCTTTGCGGCACACCCGACAGGTGGCATCAGGGTATGTCTCCGGGTACATCTTGTGCTTTAGGTAGGGGCTCGGGACCGTCTTTGTTTGGAGTTGCCTATAGATGACCGCCGGATTGATTGATTGATTGTGGGGGTTTAACGCGCCGACGCAACGCAGGCGATGAGGGCGCGCCGTAGTGGAGGGCTCCGGATTAATTTTGACCACCTGGGGATCTTTAACGTGCGCCGAAATCTCGTACACACGGGCGTTTTTGCTTTTCGCCTCCATCAGAAAAGCGGCCACCGCGGCCGGGAATCGAACCCGCGACCTCGTGCTCAGCAGCGGAACGCCTTAGCCACTGAGCCACCGCGGCGGGTGAGCGGAGGAGGGTGCGGACGCCGACTACGACGACGACGGACGCACGCAGGAAGGACAGGGCCGCCGACAAGAGATGCTGTCAGCGTCGCATCTAATAAAGATAGCGCTACCTCCTTCCCCTCGTGATGTCTGCCATAATGCAACCACGTTGAGCATAAAACATGGGACGAAGTAATCCCGTATGTCACATTCGCGTACAATACAGCTGTCCAGGAAACTACGCGGATGACTCTAATCGAGCTTGCCTACGGTCGACAGCCGACGTCAGTTCTCTGAGCTAAGCCATGCTTCCGCACGTAGATGACGACGACCTCAACGTGGATGTCCAAGGATACCTGGCAGTGTGCGGAGGAAGCCCGTCAGTTTGCTCGCGTACGTTCTACGGACCAGAAGCTGGCAGAAGCTGGACGTCACAACCTCCAGCGACGAGAGGCCTTGTATCACCCAGGTGACCTTGTGTGGGTTTGGACTCCCATTCGACGACGCGCGCTCAGTAAGAAGCTTCCGTGACATTATTTCGGAACCTACCGGATTCTACGACGTGTTGGCCAGCGCACCTACGAAGTCATCCCCGACGGTGATTCGGCACATCCCGACAACGCACGTGACCCGAAGTCGTCCACGTGGTTCGCCTCAAGCCTTACTACCAAGATGAGGGACCTCCTGTTTTTCCGGAATGTTGTTTTATTTTAGCATCGGGTAGATGCACTCTTAGTTGGGAGTAGTTCTGCGGACCATGCATTGGGTTTGCTTATGTATGTGTTTTGTTTTACCGCCCGGCCGCGCCCTGCTGTGTTATCTGTGTACCGTACGCCGCACGAGTTATTTAGTTTTATAGGGAGAGTGTTTTGCCCTTTCTTTACTGGACTTGAATAGTCTTCTGTGATCTCCAGTGTTCTCGACGTAATTGGGCGGTTCGAGGAACAATCACACGGAAAGATAAATGGTCACCGAGCAGAACCCGTGGCATTTGATTCGCCGCACTCGCCTGCGCACGTCACATTGTTGACTGCTGCTTAGCCGCCATTGTATTGTTTGAGTTGTTAAGGAGCACAAGTTCGCTCCAATAAGCCTGATTTTTCTTTAAAACAACTGCGTCGTCTTTCAGTACGTGACAATATAACGCTCCTGCCTGTTTTTTCACCACTCATGTGATCACCTTCAAACTTATGGCGATTGTGCATACTGTCTTCGCCATATGCCAGATTCATCTTTGGCGCCTTCAAAATTCCATTTTAACCGTAAACCTGCGTTTACCAAATAAATCTTCTTAAATATCCCATCCAGACCTGCTGCGAACAATTTTAGCGAGATGGTATCTCCCTGCCACACTCGCTTTCGTATTGCGAACTGTTGGCTTTGCTTGTGAAGAATTATCCTGCCCGTACATCCCCCGTATATGTCGCCTAGTAGTCTTGTGTAGCTCCCCTCTATTCCTTGGTCATGTGACGCTTTCCACCTACCTATCTGCGTGTCTAACGAACGCTTTCTCATTGTCTACAAATGCCATGTAACACGGTTTATTATACTCAGGGGTTTTTCTATTACTTCATTGATGACGTGGATGTAGAGTAGTCATTTTCTAAAGGCCGTGTCTAGATTGCCGTCCGACGGTATTATAAGCACTCCACTATATCGACGTCCACCGGCGTTTTGTGACAAAATTGTCGCGTCTGGCACTACATCGCTCTAGATAACGTAAAGCCAGGGTACCTAACTTAAACATAACATTAGACAACCTAACGCACACGAAGAAATTATTTCAAAAACCAAAAGTAACCTAAGGCATAAAAATTATCATTCAATTTTAAGATGAAAAAAAAATCAAGGCAACAGCCGGTCTCGACCCACCGTCCTTGGGATCAAGAGTTAAGACGGATCCTGCACCCTACAACGACAGACGCTGCGGCCGCTGCTAGCCTAGTCTTGAACATTCGAATGTCGTCGGACGGCGCTCAAGCCATGCCTGCAGCGATCAGCTACAGTGCCGTCGGACGGCACTCTAGACACTGCGTTTTCTAAACCTAGCCTCTTCCCTGGATTGTTGAAAACCTAGGCAGTCGCTAATGCCTACTATTAGCGTTAACCTGGCGGTTAAGCAATAAACTTTGGTAGACCGCTAGTATGCAGCCCAAGTAGGCTCAAGAGTCTTTTATTTCTAAGACATTTTTATCTGTCTTCTAATATATCCCAACTATATTGGCGTTTTTTTTTTCAGGAATGGGTACCTCTAAAGTCCAAAAAGCGCTTTGGGGCAGAGAAAGAGCAGGGCAGCCTTGTCCCTGTCCCTGCGCGTTATCTGTATCTGCCACAAAACACCGTCCTCCTCACCTATATTGGAAGATACATATTGCACGTTCAGTCCATTCAAAGTGGTGCATTGTAAATGTAAGAGCTTCTGTGCATCAATGGACAGTGTCACAATTTCTACGCATATCAATGCTCAGCAACCGCCTTCCATTACATTACCAGGTCCGAATTGCTGCGTTGGCCGGTCAAAACTCACTGAATACCACGGGAGGCTGTACTAGATAGGTTCAACCATAATAGGGTGGGCCCCCTGGGACACAAACCAGCGTTTTCTAACCAGACGAGGACTTGGCAGCCTGGTTGAGTACATTTGCCAAACTCCTTCCAATGATCTCACAAATGGGCCTCCAGTCCGCAGCAGCTGCATTGCCCCTACCCAGGGCACGGGAAGGAAAGCAATATAGTGCTTAGAATCTCTAGGTTCCGGAGGGCCCCGTTGGCGCGTTTCCCACAACACATCAGATGAACAACGGGGGGTCCTTATAGAGAACGGAAGAGAATTATAAGCGAGGACACTCCCATATACCCTAGCAGATTAATTTACAGTAGCCCACAAAGCAACTGGGGCAAAAACTAGCCCCCGACATCTGCTTTAGGTTATGGGCGCGGGAAGTTTGAATGTGTGCAATGTGCTCCTCGTGGCGACGGCCACAGGTCCGGTACTCTGTTGCTTTTGTACGTTTGTTCGCTAGTTTATTGAAGAGAAAGCTTTCTTAGTAGGACTGATGGCGCACCGTCAAAAAGCTAATACATTTTCTGCGTACATCATTTGGTCTATGGAAAACCTCTGGTAAGATCTCTGGACACGGGTGTGCACGGAAAACCGGGCTTCCATTGTGTCAAAACGGTTACTTGACATTTACAAACAAAAAACGGTTCGAGATACGGCAATACACGCATCGGTTGTGAAAGATTATAACAGTATACCTTTATCTCATAAACTACGTATCGTTATACATTTAAATCGTTCGTAGACGAGCTTACTTAGCGTGCTCAAAATTGTCGCATTCGTTTGTTCTTCGTTTGCGATTTTGGCGTTTGAGGGTTTGGTGAAAGCCCTTTTAGCGAAGATTCTGACCCACTTTTGACGCATTTTGGACGTGAGAAAGCATTCGCGCTTCTCATAACGTTCTTTAGTAAGGGAATGAAAACGTTTTTTTTAATATATCGCCCTCCGATGGGTGACCGCATGCTGCTAAGGGTGAAAAATTCATTCTTCGAAATTACACTGCACAATGAAAAATCGTTACAGGCACGCTAATACCAGAAATACCGTTGCTCGTTCAACATATTGTTGAGCCACAGAAAAGAGACACCTTCCCAATCAAGAGGTGTTTATTCCACGGCACAAAATGTACCGAAAAGTTCAAAGTGACGCCTTCCGTTGCGGGAAACACATACAAACATATACCAAAGGGAGGTAATGCAATACAGAATAGTTAAAGTAGAGAGGACTCACTTGCTGCCAGATATAACAAGTGTAGCAAGCTAAGCTAATACAACCGCATAAGAAATTCTTGTTGGTAAGCGAAATGGGAAATCCAGAATAATTCCTCATTTGCAGGTGTTATCATACAAAAAATTGGGCCCATCTCCCCGCGAGGGGGACTCGAGTAAATTCGTCGCACAGGGGGTGGGTGTATTGCGTTAACGTTTAGTGTTTGGGGAGTTGGTGGTAGTGAATGCGTTGTATCAGCAGCTTCTTGACGTAGTTTGAATGAGTCAAGGATATAAGGCGCGTTCGTAGCCTCCCATTCTGTGTCGGCTTTGTGGCGCAGTGGGTAGAGCACCATGTACCTCGCGTTCCGCCCGCAGGGTCGAGGGATCGAAACCAGGCGCCGGATAGTATTTTTTTATATAGTGTAGGGGGAGGGTGCGGACTACGACTACGGACGTCAACGCGGGTGACATCGTGAGTTACTGAAATGCTCTGCATTTAATATATCAAGTATAAAAATAGACAATCGCTAGCGTTTCTGGCCCCAATGTTGGCTGATTAATTTTACTTATTGTGGCGAATTTACCAGTCAACATGTGAAAATATCGAAACACCAAAAGGTTTCTATGTAAGTAGCCTCGCTAAATTTATGCCTGCAATCAGCTGTAATGTCCCTCAGCTACTAATAATAACCTGTGCTAATTGCACAGAAATCACGTTTCTGTGGACAGTAAAGCAGAGCCATTAACAAAGAAATCAATTCCCGATTGGCCTGTGAGATGCGTGAAATATCTGAAGTAGCCGGATAAACTTCCCCAATCAATCCACAGGACTGATTTCGGCTAGTTGGTGAATAATCATCATTATCATCAGCGCAAAAAAGAATCCGGGGATAAAACCACATGGTAGATAATTCAGGCATACCATATAAGACGATCTGCCGACCCCGCTGCATCAGCATGCCCTCGGTTACATTGCACGACCCAGAACTTGCCTATTTACGTTATGCCCTTCTGTGACCGTGTCGATAAAAGACTATGCTTGCGCAGAGGTGCCAGTGATAGTGTTCGTTTTGTTATGACTTAGCGCCACGTGGGTGACTGAAATATGAATATGAGCTGTGTTTTCTTCCGAACACTGAGAGTCCAAGGCTTCCCGGTACATTCCTCCCTTTTGCGTGTTGTTTGTGTTTGCATTGATTGTTAATTATAAATATTCCCAAAACGCTGCCATGTGGCAACAACGCCAACGACCTATCAAAGTTGCATGGTATACATAGCCCTTGAAAAACGCAAAAATAGTTTCAGTGGTTCGAAAACGCGTGTACAGGCGCACAACAACACCGGGAATCAACAGTCCAGTGCTAGCGAACTACACTGGGTCCCCCGGTACTTTTCTCGCTACAGGAGCGCTGAAGGAGCCGCGCTGCCCACCGCTTTGAGGTTTTTGTTCGAAAATTCCATATTGTGTTTGCCGGGTCTTGGTACTTTCCTCGTAGGACTTTCATCCAGGCTTGTAGGCTGTCTGTGTGTATACGTTTCGGTTCAGTTATTTCGCCAAGGAAGAATTTTTGTAGCAGTCGCTGGGTCGGTGACGTGTTCATCATGAGATCCAGATGTTTTCCGAAGGGGTGCCTATCCGAAGGAACAGTCACCTATCTTTCCTAAAGGGGTGCCTATCTTGTAATACAATGGCCCGTGTGGAGAAATGGACGAGCCGCCGTGACCCGTTCTGATGAGTTATTTTTAGTCTAACTGATCATGATGATGATGGGCACGAGGGAGGCGAGGCGTCATCTTTTTCAACATCCTCCCCCGCGCGAAAATGGCTACAAGTTTCACTAAGTTTCACTATGTCGGTCCAGTTATTTCGCTAAGGAAGAATTTCTGTGGCAGTCGCTGGGTCGGTGACGTGTTCATCATGAGATCCAGATGTTTTCCGAAGGGGTGCCTATCCGAAGGAACAGTCACCTATCTTTCCTAAAGGGGTGCCTATCTTGTAATACAATGGCCCGTGTGGAGAAATGGACGAGCCGCCGTGACCCGTTCTGATGAGTTCTTTTTAATCTAACATGATCTGATGATGATGATGGGCACGAGGGAGGCGAGGCGTCATCTTTTTCGACATCCTCCCCCGCGCGAAAATGGCTACAAGTTTCACTATGTTTTCACAGTCCACGTTGGGAAATCAGTCCACTGGACAAGAAATTTCAGTAATGTCCGTAGAGGCAAGCAGTGTCGGGAGCATGGCCGCTTCTGCTTCCACCGATGGTAAAGGTACTTCTTCGGCGCCGTATCGTAGACCCGTTACCTGGCTTAGCAGCCACTGAACTGTCAGTGTAGACGGGAGTCCTGGAACCGACGAAATTGCTACTGCTTGTGGGTCCAAAACGCTTTGTTCGCCGCCAGGTCTTTCTGTTCCTCCCAGAAGTTCGCGTTCGCTTTCTTCGTGTAATTTCGCGCCCCGTAGACTTTTTTGGAATCAAAGGCACTGTCTCCCTTTTCCTTTTCATTCGCTTTAATCTCTCGGCTGTCCTTGCGCTGTTGACCACTCGGTGCCGGTGTTTTCTATCCATCCTAACAACCCAAATCCTCTGGCACGGCTTGGGTTTAGAATGAGCCGTGTTGCGTGATGAACCAGTCTCTCTTTTACTTTCTTCGGGTAGGGCAGCTGCTTTTGCGTTTTTCTCGCGATAGTTCAGATATTTAATGTGATTCACTGCACCAGGGAACTGAAAAATGGATGGACGAAACGGTAACACGGTGGTTCTTTCCTCTCGCTCTTCAAATGGCCCGCTGCTTTCTACTTCATGGCAGTATTCGTTGTCGGTAACAAATGTCGTTTCAACAGAACATGTCAGCATAGTTGTTTCTGATGTCATTTCACGGTGGTCGGAGGCGTCGACTTATTTCTGGTGGTGCTGGTTTCGCTGTATTCGGGATCAATCCTGTTTCTCTTGGGCAGTTTTTGTCCGCCAGATTGCAAGTGGTATTTGCGACACAGAAACCAAGACAATTCAGCTTTGTAGGTGGTATACCTTCAGAATTCAATTCTCGTTTGTACTGGCCTTCGTGTTTTTGGGTTACAACAATAATATTTCCGCTTGCGGTTTCCGTATTTTCCAGGTGCTGTCTGATCTCTGACCTAATTCGGGTTTGGGTGGTCATAATGAGTGCTTGCCGGTTAGTTCTGATCTCGGTTATTTTCATTTCCAATTTCACTTTTGCGGATATTACCCTGCCCTCAAATTGAAATGCGTCAAACATCTCGGGTTGCAGGTTCTCCATGTCCACGGTACTTTCGTCATCTCTATTAATCTGGGTCAATAAATCGTTTTGCTCCGTCAGAATGTTCAACAGGTGAGTCAACCGGGTGGTTGCTCCACGCGAAAAAAGTCTTCAGCCTTGCCGGTCACATCGGTCAGTTGCTTCCGGACGATCATCCGCATTTCGTATAGAGCCTCAATGCTCCAGTCCAGCGCGAATGGCTCTGGTTGGTTTCTTCTTCTTCTAATGCTGACCCCCAGCTTTATCAACGGATTCGTGGTAACGGCGGCTTCATTCTTGTTCTCCAGAGGTGAGAAGACGGTCGAAGTTAAGCCAAAATCCGCTCGATGTGGCTCACCTCTGGAGGTCCCTGGGTCCAGGGTTTCTTGCACCAAAATGTGAGAAAGGGACGAGCCGCCGTGACCCGTTCTGATGAGTGCTTTTTAATCTAACATGATCATGATGATGATGATGGGCACGAGGGAGGCGAGGCGTCATCTTTTTCAACAGCCCGTCCCAATATTCTCTTTCCTAGCCACTTGCTTCGCGCTTAAACAATTGCCTCCTGATTTCTTCAAAGGTCTCTTAAATGAGCAATGAAGACAAAATACAAGTTGGGTGTATTAGAAAGACCGCTTATTCCCAATAACAATGATACCAATATCATGGCAATCTTCGAACAAATAACGGAGATATTAAAGAAAACGTGTTAAGCAGTCGCGACCCCCTAGCCATTTCCCGCAACTTTTCTATGACGTCACGGAACCTTGTTTGTGCGATTGGCGGCCGCCTAACTGACCTGTCGCGACGACACATGACTGGACATCTGTAATGGGGCCTCGAGTTCTATTTGACCGCATCACTCGAATGCTAGCGTGCAGTTAACGCACTGAAAATTATATCTTATTGTTGACCCGTAGGACGTCATTCTTTCTCATAATGCGTCACTGTTGCGCAAAATTTGAAAGTTTTTAAATACGTCTTTTTTTTTCGTTAAAAACATCTTTTGTGGCTGTAATGGAGCTGAGTGAGATACCGAATCCTAGTTCTTTCAAATTAAACGAAGTTGTATTTTCTTTTCATGGCTCCTTTAAAGACCAGTTTGAGGACCTTTTCGGTGACCGGGAAAATTGGGAGGTTAAGGGCTGCCTTATATGCTGTCCTGATGATTCCGTTTCATTGGTTTTCTTGCCGGTGGGTATGTTTGTGGTACGGCAGGCTGTATACATGGGCTTATAATGAATGCTGCATGCGTCATCATTTTTTTCTCTCACCGATGCTGCTCCCCTGATTGTAGGCGTTTGTCAGTGTGGCCCAATTCGTTAAAGATTTCTCCATTTTGGAGAAAAGCATCTCTGCTTATTCTCAGTAGGGCCATGCCGAGGATTCTTACGTGAGTTTTCTCTGGGATGATATCTTTGCCAACTTTAGGGAGATTTTTTTAACTTCGCCGAGTGCCGCTATCAATTTTTTTGCCCCACTCACTTTGAGGGCCTTGTTAAATGACGTTACCTTAGATGCCTTCTTTTGTGGGCGCCCGTGCGTGACTCGTGATAATCCCGGCTGTTGCTGTCTATGACAGGGCGCCGATACTTACGTAATATGAATGCATATATACGAACCGAGCCCGTGATATGCATGGCATCTTTCCTACAAGAAATGAAATCCCCCCCCCAACCCCAGCATATACGCCTCGAGCGCGGCCTGTAGGGGCGCCACTGAAATCCCCCTAGCGGCCCGTTTTGAAAGCAGGCGCGGGAGTCCGCGCCCCGCTTCCCAGTGCCGCCGCTGCTTTTGCGGCACGTTCACGACTGAGATTTACCGTTTGTGGGCGTTTGAAATCATGTTTGTGTGGAGCAGTCACTCTGTTTGCAAATGGGGTGTGTTTACGAGAGTGTAAATGTTTCCGACGCGATCTTAGTGTGGTATTTTCGGTCTGTATAAGCGCCAGGTGTGTGTCACAGGCCAGCGTCGCGGAACCGGCGTATGACGGAGCCGATTGTAGTTAGTGACCTGAATTTACTAGCCGTGTCTCCGTAACCACCGGTTCCTCAGATGTTCATGCTACGGCTATACACTACGATTTAAATCGGTTTTGTGCGCTTACATAATCAGCGGAGCACTCATACGTGACAGCACACCAGTTACGTTTGCCAATATTATACCTCAGATATTGATCACCACCATTTACAAGCCAGTCTGTGTTAATTTCGGTAATATTCAACAAAAGTACGATGGACAATGCATAATTATACTCGGGGATCAGCACACGATAGAATCGTCTTGTCGTGAGGTGCGCGCCCGCAGACCTTCATTTGCTACATATATCCTCTGCGAGCAGCGCGGAGACGGGCTTACAATATAATCCGCGTCCGCGACTAAATGCTTCTTCGAAATAGCGTCATATGGCACAGGAGCCAGCAGAGTAAACGAGAAACTGAAATTAGAGGGCTTATCACATACCACACTCTTCCAACGACACATTTCATCGCTTGTTGAACAGCCTACCCTGTATACTTCCAAAAATGCGTCCGCCGTACGATCAGCTCTTCGTTGAAGTAGAAAAACAAAGGAAAGTGAACGCGAGATTTATGTGTGGGATTACTAAAACGTCATTGCTTGATTCCGCTCCCCATTTGTACACGGCGTCCCTCCCCCCGATTTCTCGCGAAATAGCAGTGCATTTCGCGTATAGTTGGTCTAGTAAAACCTACCTGGCTTAAGTTTAGACGAACGTCTTTAGCATGCCAGAAGCTGCACTGTTTTTTTTTTCATTTCCGTTAGAGCAATTATGTTTCTAAATTCCGCATTGGCACAGCATTTATTTTCTGTGGTTTCATTTCTTTGGTTCTTGCTATATGGCGTGTGTGGGCACATATTTAACGACGCACAGGCTTGGAATATACTTTACATTTTCGCATGGTTTATATTCTTATAAAAGGCATAAGTTATTGTCCGGGATTGGGTAATCACATCCCCGAAACATATTTTTTTCTGCGGCGTATATATGCGAAACAAAGCCGCATTCGTTGTCCACGCTGCACAATGAAGCCAACCTCTCATTGTGCCAGTATCAGTTCTAAACGAGGCGTCAGTAGAATTCATTTGTGCCTGATGTTTTTTAGAGGTGACATGGGTGATATGTTGCTGTTGCTGCCGTCGCCGACGCCCGGAAGAGCGGCGACGAAGCGCGCAGAACCGCGTCCCCGGGTAGCTCTTGCAGGCGATCGCGTACTCTACGAAGACGCAGCTGCTTTTTAAGTGACCTAAACGAACTCTTTGCCTATATTCCTCACCATAACAAGTTTTTTTAGGGTTAGTTGCGGAAAGGCGAAAAGAAGTGAAATAGAACCAAAACACTGCACGAGCCCCTATCAGTCACGCAGCTCAAATCCCGTCAACGCCGCGGAGAAGCGGCGGCAGGCGGCGCAGCGATCGCGAAGCTCGAGGCGTATAGGAATGCGCTGCTGCTTGCGAGGCAAACATCAGCGCAACGTGCCTGTATAGAGATTAAACAACCTTAACGAGCTAACCCTTGAAGCTAGGTTGCAAAAGGCCAGCGGATAATGAGTGTCGTGAACAGACTACTCTAAAGTGTCGGGATGCTCGTCCTGTAACCTCCGTTCCGCGTTCCTTCTTTGTGCTACGCATGCTGCATCATGCCGACCGGCGGTGTACTCGTGATCCACGGCTGGCTCTGCACGCGTTCGTGGCGTCACCTTCAAACCTTCCTGTGCCACACTTTCACGTGGTTGTCTACCGTGAGTCATCTTTGACCTTAAAGGAGTACTGACACCAAATTTTGAAACCTAAAAAATGATATAATTGGCTTCAGTAGTTTGTACAGATGCCTCACAGAAATTTTTGCAGCGATCCGAGGCCGGAATCACATCTAAAATCGATTTTGATTGTCCAGGCCGCGAGCTTCCACAAATCGGCAGCACTAGCGCAATCGCTTTCGGCGTGACGAAACATTGGCCTACGTGTCTGGCCGGTTCAGGGTGACGTCATATAGTCGTTTTCAGAACAGGAAACGATATCCTGATCTGCTGTTGTCGGTGGTATTCGTTTGGGCAGGAGACGTGGGCGTAGCTGTGTGAGCAATGCTTGTAAACGTTGCGTGTTCGACGTCTTTGCTCTTCAGTTCGTTGCCGGCGCAATGGTGTTCGGCACTGGTGCCGAAAACGGCGTGGTGCGCGATGTCGACGGGCACCGCGGCGACGCGGCGGTGCGCGTCGCCGAGCTCGCCCAAGTTGTGCTATGGCAAGCTCGCGGTATGCGAAGCTAGTAAAGCCTGCCCGAGCAAATCGACGACGACGCCAAGATGCATTATTTTCCACGCGACGACATGCAGCGCTAAACGTGGACTTCGTGGAGTTCGTGCACGCCGGCGGCCGCAAGAACTGTCGCCCAAGCCAGCGGGCTCGGGGTTGCACGGGTCACCTTGGGTGTTGGGAACTTAGTATCGTGGCGACTATTTGACCGCTGGTATCTGTACAACTGCGAATGACCATCCCTTACACAACTTTTCACCACACTATCATCCCCTTTTTCGCATACGAAGCTTTATTTGGCAATAATTTCCGTTTCTGCGATCGGTGACCAAGACATCTGCCGCGGCCTGTTTTGATTCTAGCGCGCAGGTGGGTGCCATCTTTCGGCCACTCGCCGCACCGTGGTGCCGACAGTGCTGGGTCGGAGCGCCGAACCCCGCGCCGGTCAGCGTAGGCTTACCATTGCGGCAAATATCTGAACGCCACTTTTAAATTCAGCGCTGATAACAACTCCTAGCACAATTTTCAACACACTAACATCTAGTTTCTCGCATGTAGAGCTTCTTTTTCGTGATCAGATTGATTCGAAGAGTGGCGACAAGCTGTTGCTATCACGGTCTGCGCCGGTTCGAGCCGCAGTGATATTAAAAAACGGACGACGGCAAAGACATCGCCGGCCTAATCGCCTGGCCAAATAAAGTTGTTCTGTCTGTCGGGTGGCAGTGACTCATCCGAGTCTGAAGATTCAGACGACATGTCGACTGCGCGAGCGAGTCGCGGACCATGTGCAATCGTAGCAGACGATGCGGCGAACGCATGGAGGAAAGAAAAACGTCCCTGACGTCACGGGTGAGACCGTGACGTAAGGCTTCCCGCTTGCAGGCTGGCCTTCGAACGGCCATTTTCCCGCGCGGCGACCAAATTTGAAATTGGTTGCAATAAACGTGCTATAATTAATTCTGTGTTGGCGGCTGACGGCTTTCGGTTCGATTTTCGTAATTACTGGGCCAATAGGTATTCTTTACAGCATAAAAACTGAAAGCGAGAAATTTCGTGTCACTTCTTTCTCTATCCCGGGCTCTACCTACCCCCGTTCTATCTATCAGCTGGTACCCCCCAAGGCTCCATCCTGTCACCCACCCTTTTTAACATCGCTTTAGCTTCGCTTCCTCCACTATTAGATGCCATCCCCCTTCTCTCCTACTCTATATACGCGGATGACATCACGCTCTGGTCAACCAAGGGCAGTCCCGGCCAACTGGAGGACACTCTTCAGCAAGCGTGTGACGTCATCCAAGGCTATGTCACGTCTGTCGGCCTCTCTATTTCGCCTTCAAAATCCGCTCTCTGCGCTGTCGTTGCAGTCGAGGTGGCGGCAGCTTGAGCATGGTTTCCAAGTCTCGGTTGTGTTTGGCATGGCGCGAGGATTCTTCGCAAACGGTGTGCGACAAACGCCGAGTTGCAGGCTTCTGAAGTGAGAGCACTCCTAGCAGAACATATAGGCTCGAAAGTACTAGAAAGGCGTATGCAACATAAAAAGGCAGTTCAGCGCATATCTATGCTTATGAAAACAAGTGCCCGACCCATTTATCAATTCCCAGACAGAACTGCTACCCCAGGAGACTTAAACCGCCGCGGTGGCTCAGTGGCTAAGGCGTTGCGGTGCTCAGCAGGAGGACGCGGGTTCGATTTTCGGCCGGGGCGGCCGAAAATCGAACCCGGCGGCCGAAAATCGAACTCTGATGGAGGCGAAAAGCAAAAAAATCCTCCGTCGCATGCCCCCGCGCGAGGGACACGTGTAAATGCAGAGCATAGTGGGGTTGAAGCGCGCGTCGGCACCCCCAAAGTCCCGTTGACGTTGCCCGACGGCTTCCGCGAAGGCGGGTTCCGGGACCGCGGCGGCCTCCAGACGACGACGCTTGCTCGCCGCCGCCTCTCGTTGCCGTACGGCCGGGTCCGCGGCCCGACGCTGACGTTTCGAAGCTGTGTCTTGCTCTCGACTCGAAGGGTCCGCTTCTCGACGCTGACGCCTGGCCGCTGCTTCTCGTGCACGCTGCTCGGGATCCGCTTGTCGACGTTGACGCCTGGCCGCGGTTTCGCGTGCACGAAGTTCGGCGTCGGCAGCGCGCTTACGACGTCTCGCCGCCTTGTCTTCTGCAGCCGTCGACGAAGACGATGGTACGGTCTTGAACTGGTGCTTCGGCGCTGATGTTGGATTGCGTCGAGGTACTAGTTGAAGGTCTTGCTTCCATCGCTTATCAACTGCGACCGCCGACGAGCGCAAGAGAACACGCGAGGAGCAGCGGAGAGCAGGCGAGGAGGAGTGGGGGAGAGGGCGCTTATCAACTGCGACCGCCGACGAACGCAAGAGAACACGCGAGGAGCAGCGGAGAGCAGGCGAGGAGGAGGGGGGACAGGGCGCACCTGGAACGGCTGTTGCGGACGCCGAGGCATGCCAACGCCGACAACGCCGGGTGACATCGTGAGTTAAAAGAAATGCTCTGCATTTAAAACGCCCCGTGTGTTTCGAGATTTCGGTGCGCGATAATTATCCCAAAGGTGGTCAAAATTAAACCGGAACCCTCCGCTACGGCGCGCCTCATCGCCTGTGAAGCGTCCACACGTTAAACCCAATCAACCCCAGGAAACTTGAAACTTCGGGAGCACACTTCTATCGTGGCGAAAGGGCTCGAAAGACAAACATTGGGAAATTGCTTTTTTTTTTTTGAATTTGGTGATTATCTTCGCTCATTGGGGGAAGAAGATATCGAAGTGATTTGTTGATATATGTAGTCCGTAAAAATATAAAAAGTAGCTTTGCGGTTTGGCCCGAACCAACACTAATGGTGTGAATCGGCATTTCGGAGCACATTTGCCGTTTTTAGAGATTCTCCAATACCTTAGAGATTCTCTTCAGAGATTTTTCCAATGCTTGGCATATTCGACTGGTTTTCGCTGAAAATGTTACTTATAAAAATGCGGAAAACCAATTTCAAAAGTATAGCGCTGCGACGCCGGTAAAAGAGGGAGAAGAATTTTTATATGACATGTCTGAGGAGCCGAAAATGCCTGACAGGTGATCAAATCAAATCAAATCAAATCAAATCAAATCAAAACATCAATCAAGGTTTATTTGTTTCAACACAAGGTTGGGGTTACATCAGGCGAAAAGCAGTTGCGTACTGCTTGAGGGTGCCTGACGACCCTTGGACGACAGCATGTTCACAATAAAAAGTACTGCGTAAAATGGACTATTTACAACCTAAAGTACCTGCGATAAAAAAGTAGCATAAAATCGTATGCTCATACCTAAAAAGCTGCACTCAACCAGAAAAAACATGTTTACAAATATTTGTTCACAACGAGTTGTCTAAAAAGTATTCTACCAGTTGTTTCCGGGTAACACTTCCAATATCAACACCTTTTTTTTCACACGTATTAAGCAGAACAGGTAATGAGTATGCGAGTGATTGCAGTACATAGTCAGTGCGTCGGCGTCGTACAAGCCACTTGTCATTTCATCTAGTGCGTACATCCGTAACATTTTTGGATAACCCAGATACTGAGTGCAAAAATGATTTGAAGCTCTGGGGCGGTATTCTCGTAACTGTCCCTTTTGAAAACGTCCCTTTTGAGTCCCTTTCATCGTGACGTACTTCCGGTTAAGCAGTGAGCGTTGGCAGTAAGTTTGTTGCGCTTGCGTTAACGTCACTTCGGTTGTTTGCTTTTAGCCAATCAGGGCTTGCCAAGGGACACTTTTGAAGGGACGCAAAAGGGACAAAACTGACTCGAGAATACCGCCCCTGGTTTGAGAACAAAAAAGAATAAAGCAGATGAACTCGTATATTCGCGGAAGGGGTATTATCTTATAACTTGTAAACAGCGGCTTTGTCGTGTGCGCAAACGGGACATTGGCAATACTACGCAGTGCTTTCTTTTGCGAAAGGTGAATTGCGTTTATATTTTTATCTGTAGTCGTGCACCAAACAAGTGTGCAGTAATTGACATGCGAAGCGAATAGGGCATGATATATTTGCAGCTTGGCTTTTGTTGGGAAAAAATGACATCTAGCTAGCGCTCCTGACGTAGATGATAAAGATTTCGCTACAGACTGCACATGACATGTCCAGGTCATATCATTACAAAACGTTACCCCAAGAATCTTGTGTCTGCTGACAATGCCTATAGGGGCAGACGCAAGTGTCAGCTGCTCATTTAACGTTGCTTGTTTGTTCCTGGACCTGAAAATTATAGCTTTTGTTTTCTGCGTATTTATTTTTTTTTTTTTGAGTTAGACTGCAGATTGATAGTTTCCTGACAGACATTTTTCTGCCCTAGTTGCTACGTCACTTGCATCTGGCCCTGAAATAAAGAGGCTTGTGTCATCTGCATAATGTATGAAGTGAACACTTGAGTCAAGTTTAAAAATGTCGTTGACGTAAACACCTGGCAACTCTGCTAGTCAAAACGGCTTCAAATTTAATGAACACGTTGTGATTGGGGTGTAGGAGCTCCATATTGCTGAAATGTGTAAACAGTACTCCCTGGAAGGAGTGAAAAGCACTGAAATATACCTCTTTTTTATCGCAGGCCAGTTCAGATGTTCAACTGGTTTTAGTTGTTATAGGCAACTTTGAAAGGTACCGTGAACCTGTGACTGATAAATACCCTCCATACCTACTAAGATAACGCTTGTCATAGGCAAGTAGTCATTCGGGCGCACCATCTTGGTATAAATATGTTTCGGGATAATTAAAATAAAATAGTAGTTCGAGATGTTTCCTATTAGCACACGCCTCTGGTGTGGTAACAGCAGGTTGACAGCAGCAGTTCATTGTATTGACAGAACGTGGGAGTTCCTAAATGTGTACGACTTCACCGTGAACTCGCTAATTCTCACAAGTGAGATATAACTGAACAGGTGTTACACCCATTAGTGTCAGCATAATGGCCCACCTAGGGCTTCGCCACGGTACTACGCCCAGTATAACATATATTAAACATTTTTAAGCGCTACCTTATAGGCACGAATCGTATCATATAGGAACTACCATATAGGACTAATAGGATAAATAAATGTTTGTTTAAAAATTTTCTTTTCCTTTAGTTGCTTGCCACACCCACTTAATTTAACGTGACCTCTTGCGGTCGTTTCCGTACTGCCATTCTTACGAAGAAGCAGCACACCTCCCAACAGCACCCTACCGTTGATACCCCTATAAAACACACTCTCGTCAAAATATTACCACGCAACAAGATTCACCCAATCTTGTTTATCCTCAATATCTACCCCCCATCGAAATCCCTTGTGGGCCACGACAAACTCCTCCGAACGACCAAACTCACCCACGTACACAAACTGCTCGTCCTTGGCGATTTTAACGCTCCGCACGCAGCATGGGGATACACCATTACAACTAACAAAGGTGCGGATGTGCTCGCATTGGCAACAGCGTTTCCCGTGACACGACGCCCGACCTTACCTTCTCCCACAATATCAAGAACATCAATGGACAAGAGTAACGAACCCTGGGCAGCGACCATTACATCTTTCCCATCCTAGCAAAACATCATCTGACCCCCCAGAGAATCGGGTAAGCGAAGATCACGAACTGGACCGCATTCCGTGAGTCCGCGCAACCCACAATTCTCACTGATATCGAGGAATGGACAAAACACTGTTGGATTATGTCAACAACACGCTTAAACTGTTCAGCTTACGATGGACAACCCGGCGGCGGACTCGCATCTGCTTCATATATGGGACGCCCGGCAGAATTTGAGTCGTCGTGCTGGAAGAAACAAAAACACAACACAAACTCAAATAGCGAATAGCGCAGGAGACTAAACAAGCTGAAGAATATGCAAACGAACTCAGACGCAAAACTTGAATCTTATTTACGACCAATTGCAAGGAAACTTACGTTATCGCCGCACCTGGCGCATTCTCCGGTCGCTGCTCGGACGCACGGAAAGCAAAGCAACTACAGGACACCTCCAGCATTTCATCCATAACTATCCCGGCAGAGATGAAGAACTCCTCCCCGACATCACTGCCCACCATATCGGCGCCTCTGTTAACGCTCCTTCCCCGACCACGGGCCTACCCGATTATGCTGGAAGACCTAACCAGGACCTGGATGTCCCTTTCACAACGACAGAAATTATTGCTGCTATCCGCAAACTGATCCGCACTACAGCCCCAGGACACAATCGCATCAACAATATAACACTCCGAATCCTTAACTACAAAACCACTGACAGACTCCTTCAATACATAAATGAAAGACTGGAGCGAGGAGAATTACCGACACAGTCGAAACACGCAGACATCACCATGATTCCCCACCCAGAAAAGCCTATTAACATCCGCAACTTGCGCGCCATTTCTCTTACCTTTTCTGTCGGCAAAACCTATGAACAGATGGTGCACGACAGACTATCGCCGTACTTGGAAGACGAGGAGTACCTCCCACACACTGTTTGACTTTCGCCCCGGACTTTCAACACAGGACATCCTTTTTCAAATTAAAGAAGACTTATTGGATAATCTCAGCAGCCAATACAACAGCGCCATTCTCGCACTTGACGTCAAAAGCGCGTTTGACAATGTCACCCATCAAGCTATACTCGAAGAGCCTGCAATCCACCCACTGCGAAGAGAAAGGATACCGTTATGTGCGCGACTTTCTCACCGACCGCACGGCCACGATTGGTGTGGGACAGCTCCGCACGGCAACTTCTTATAAAAACCCCACCAAGAGCCCCCCCCCCCACCCCCCCCCCCCCCCCCCCCCCCCCCCCCCAAGGTTTTGTTATTTCTCCACTGCTTTTTAACTTGGTAATCCTAGATATGCTACCAGAAACTCCTGAACAAAATACTTGGGATAATCCATGCGCTGTGCGCAGACGACATCACTATCTGGACGCGTACAGGCTCAGTAGGCTAACAACAACACGCAATCCAAACAGCAATAAACACCATGGAAGAATACCTCCGGGCTCACGGGCTTTCCTGTGCCCCTGACAAATCGGAACTTTTACTGCTCAAGAAACGCAGCACCAGGTCACCCCCCCCCCCCCCCCCGCCCCATACCCGCCTTGACCTCTCATCAATGGTAACCCTAATACCCCTGGTTGATACCCTACGGATTCTTGGCTTAACCTTACAAAGAGACGAAGCAGGCGTTGCAACCATCCAAACACCAATAGCCGCCGTAGTCTCAAAGAGCACTTCGCTATACGATTGACCAATGTCCTAATCATTAGTATGATTACTTACGGCACTCCATACCTCAGTCTCAAGAATAGCGAGCGCGACAAACTGAATATCCTTATCTGGAAGGCCTACAAGCTTGCACTTGGTCTACCTCCGACAACTTCTACCGACAAGCTAATGAAACTTGGTCTGCACAACACCTGGGAGGAACTCGCTGAAGCTCACAAGACCAGCCAACTCGAAAGGACTCAAACTCACCAAAACGGGTCGCCATACGCTACGTCGCCTTGGCTACGATACACAGGAGACCTCCTATAAGTAAACAGCGCATCCCCTGGCTCTACGACAAATTATCACTGTTGCTCCCATCCCCAGAAATATGCATCCCGTATTCAATGCATACCGAAGAAGAGCGAGGGTCATCACCCTCAGAAGATCCTACGGAGACTACAAACCAGAGGTCCACCACACAGATGCGCCCCCGTACCCTCGAAAGTTTGCGCATGCCATCAGCGTTGTCAACAATCTCGGCACAGAACTCACGTCGGCCAAAATCCCAATCCTGGGCACAGAGTCTGAAGAGGAAATCGCCATCGCCCTCGCTGCTACCACGGGCGCCAGACTACCTCACTGTCATCTCTGACTCCAAAACCGCCTGTCGCAATTACCAACTAGGTCATTTCTCTGGTCAACCATTCGCATCCTGAACACTCTACAAAGACGGCCCCACCACCCCCCCCCCCCCCCCCCCCCCGAACCACACACAGTCTGGAACCCAGGCCACGCATCCCTCGAGGAGGATGAAGCGGCCACGCCGCTGCCCGCGAGCATACCTCCCGGCCCTTCTCCTCGTTGGCAGACCGATTGATGACTTCCAGCGATGACATTCCAAGAAGATACACGGATGCCCTCACCCATTACCGACTGAAGCGCTGCATTTAGCCCCCACCACACCCCAAGATGGCCAGAGAGGACGCCATTAACATGGGACAGCTTCGAACTAACACCTACCCCCGCGGAACACTACCCCATGCTATCTACCCAACAACATAAACATTGACCTGTGAACACTGCCCCACACCCAACCCTCTCTACCATATAATGTTGGGAGTGCCCGACAATCACCATCATTACCCCCCCTACCAAACCTATTCTGGAGCAGTGGGAGGACCAGCTGACCAGCTCACGCCCTCAAGACCAACTACGACCGGTGGACAGGGCCCACCGGGTAGCCAAGGAGCAAGGCTTCCTGGACTAGGAAGGCCTCCCGCAACGAAACTCACAGTTGAATAAATCTTTATTCCACCTCCTCTCAGTTGCTGTTGTTGTGTTCTCATTTATTCAGTAGCCTCACGGCTTAGTAGATATTATAAATATTAAGCGAATCCGATCTATATCCACGAAACTAGGTAACTTCCCAGATATCGTCCAGCAAGAAACGGTAGGCTTGACCATGGAGCCGCCGATGGTAATGCATGTGTTCATGCGTAATTGCTAAATAGACTTGATGCGGACTCAAAAAAAAAAAGAGTACGCAATTTGCCTAAATTTCCGGTGTATACTTGCCAATAAATGTTTATTCGTTCTGTCTTTCCCCTTTCTGCAATTACCAATTTAATTCTGTTTTAGGGTCCGGATACACGAGGAAAAGTGTTCGCATTTGACCTGTTATGTATGCAACACCGACACGAACACAAACGGATTTTGACAAGTTCACTTCAGTGTTCCTCCAAAGCAATGAATGCATGGTTAAAGCAACTGGTGTATAATTTTTGCCGGATAATTTCACAATTAAAAGAATACTGCGCAGCGTTTTCAAAAATATGCAACAGATCATACGTCACCTTCTTCAGACAAATACATGACGGATGTATTCTTTGGATCAAAGAATCCCTTGAGCTCCTTTTTATGCTTTGTAAAACTGTGGAGCAAAAAAAATGCGATTTTAGGTAAATTTGATTAGAATACATTTATTATGTGTTCACAAGGTTTACACTCATCGGAAAAGCTTATAAAGGAAAAAAACCTCATTTTACGATGTCACCTAGAAAGCACGATAGCAAAGCGAAATCGGCCGCAAGTAACAGGCAAAATGTGTTATGCGCGCGCACAGAGAACCTCCCTGCGCTTAGTGTTGTTACACAGTTAGGGAACACAGAATAAACTCGGCACGCATACACGATGTCGCATGATGATGATATTATGATGATAGGGGTGATGGGGAGGCTGCTGCGGTGGGTGTGAAGACGATGCCGGCGATGTTGTTGTCGATGATGATGATGATGATGATAGTGATGACGATGATGAACTTTACTGTCTCATCTGTTGAGACCGGAGTCATTGCTTGGGGTTGACCCTGTCGTCGTCCGTTCAGACAGCGGTTAGGAGCCCATGGGCCTCAGCTTGCGTTTTTGCGCCAGTCGAATTGACTTCTGCTTGGACGTCGGTTTGGGAGCTAAGCAGCGCGGCCTGCCATTGCTCTTGCCATGTAATGGGGGGGGTGGGGGGGGGGGGGGGGGGGGGGGGGGGGGGGGCGGGGGTACCTCTGGTTACTGGGGCATGCTCAAACCATGTGTGGGAGGGTGGTGGCTGCTGCGTCGCACCGCTTGCATTAATTGTGTATGATGATCTGGAAATGACATGCCGTAACCCAGGGCGATATATGCGAAAGGGGATCGGTTGTACCCTGCGCCATGCAACCGTTGGTGGAAAGCGAAGTGGGTGCGCACTCTCGAGAGCTAACGTGACTTATTACATTTGCACCCTTCACTATAGCGTCTTTCCTTAATCGCGACATAAAAGACGTGCCGTGCTGTGGTAGACGCTACCACAATATTGGATTGAAAGGGAACCCCGCTTCTTCTCTCCGTTGTCCACAACCGCAGCAGCAACAAAACAACTTGGGTTTTATAGTAAAAAGCATCGTGCGTCACTCGTTCCAAATTCTAGACATTTTAGAATAGGGTATGGAGCCCTAGGCAGAGTTTAAGTACGATATTTCATTGCCTCGTTCACACTATGGATGTTCCCTGCGCTACGATGCTTTTGAGTTCATCTTATGTAAGGCCGAACGCACGCTCTTACAGCAGAATAGCGCGCGTACACTCGGGGGATTGCGTATCTCGTTTTTCAACACGGGTGCAGCAAGCGCTACGCCCCTTTACGTTTCTTTCTTCTGCAGACAGTAATTTGCCCCTGACAGAACACGGCTTTGCTTCCCTGTTTTTAAATACGTCACGTGGTTTTCACGTTTCCCCCGCGTAGCGCGGTTCGCCGTGACATCGCCGACTGCGGAATTAAGGGACACTGAAGTGAATTTGTCAAGCTCCCGTTTTTGCTTGCACTGCGTAGACTGGCTCAAATTAGCACACTTTTCATCGTTTATTCCGGTTGACAAATCGGTAATTATTTTACAAAGCGCGAAAGAAGAAAAGCTACCATGCGCGGTTTGCGGCGGCCGCACCAACTAAGGCTGTGACGTTGGGAGGAGGGGCACCGTGATTGGACGATACCCAAGGTTAGCAATCAAACAACAAGTTTCGGTTTCGGTTTCGGTTCTGCGAAACATAACCGATCGGCGTTGTTGGATGGGCATTCTCAATATCTCAGTAATCATCGTACCGCGCTTCTGCCATGTTGTCGGCTGTAAAATGCATAAGATAAGCCTCCCAGGACGGCTTGGAATCGTAGCATTCACTAGCCGAGGCCCTACGCAGTGCATGAACGCCCTCCGCGTCCCCCCAGACGCTCAAATGCCGTGCGCTTTTCCCCCATATTTGGAGCTTGCCTCACTCATGCCTGTATCGTAAAAAGCGTGTTCGCACCAGGCCAAGGGTCTGTTGATTCTGGCCTGTGCCCACTGCCCGCAAGCAGTCGGTGCTTATGGCAACAGCACGCCAACGAGAACTCGCTAGCGCGCCAGTGCCACCTCGCGCGTTCTCTGAACTAGTTCGTGGAGCAATGAACGTTGCGGCCCCAAAAAAGGTGAACTCAGTATAGAAAACATCGGCGGAAAACAGAAAAAGTGAACTTATAAAAAAAAAAGCCCGTACCCGCGGGATTCGAACTTGTGACTTGCAAAACACTTGCGATGACATACCTAGCGCTCCAACCACTAGGCCACGGAGCCTTTTTTTTTTTTCTTTAATACATGGAAATTTTAGAGAGAAGTCAGCCAAGACAATTGACACACAATATAAACACTAACAGACAGCAAAAGGGTAAGCCCGTCAGTCTAACAAAGGTCGGCACCAATTCAAAACTCAGGCAAGCAAACGCACGCATCCAAAACATGCAGCCACTCTGGTGGATCACTCTGCGCGACGTAAACGCTCCGTACCAACGCCGCCTGTTCCCGAAAAATGACCTTGGTCGGCCTAGGGGGTTCAGCATGCCGATCAGTCATGCGGCACTTCCACAAGCTAAACAAACCTAGGAGCACAAAAACGTCATACGGCACCCGATTAACGTCCTCAAATGGCAAGAAGCGAATGGTGTATGGGGTGATGTCAATGTCCTTTTTTAGTGTCCGTTGCAAAACGTCCCAGAAAAACACCGCGTCACGGCACAGCACAAAACAGTGGTCAATAGTTTCTGGTTGGTTGCACAAGCGGCAATTGTCTGACCAAGGGATCGACATTCCTTTGTCTCGCAGCCATGTTTTAACTGGAAGCGTTTGCGAATGAAGCTTAAAGAAAAACGTTTTGGCATTTGGCGGCACGCACATACGCTTGACACGGTCTAAAACATTATTCGTATGGTCCCGCAAGTATGGCTGGCGATAAAGAGGCACGGGGAATAGATTATGAATTAAAGTGTTCGTCATAGCTGTCCTTGAAAGACTAAACAGGTACTCCAGAGAAAACCGCGCAGTAAGGAAATGAAAAGTATCTACAACTTCTTTTAGAAAACCCCATGGCGGCTTTTGGTTGCACCTCACCCGTAGAAACAAGGAGAAACGGCAAATGGTAACTTATGCGCTCTTGAATTACAGTACGTAAAAATGGATGCTCCGCCGACTTGTAGAAGAAAAACCGAGACACAAGTTGGTGCACAAACAAATGCATTAACCCAACACCACCAGACCGTAAAGGAAGAAACAAATTATCTCTGCGCATTGGCTCCCATTCAGATCCCCACACGAAGGTAGCAAACACTCTGTGTAGAGCCTGGACTTTCGCCCGCGCACAGTGCAGTACCTGAAGCACATAAACAAGCTTTGCTACCAAGAAGACATTGCAGACTTGCGCACGGGCAAATACAGAAAGTTCTCGCCCCATCCATGCCTGCGAGGCACGCTTGACATGCGTGAGTGCTGAAGACCAGTGTGGTCCTGAGTTTCCTTATTTGGTGCAAAGGCACGCCAAGGTACTCAAGTGGTGTGCCGTCCCAATTAATACCTGCAAATTTGGAAGGTTTGGTTCCCCACAGGCCAAGCCAAAACCCCTTAGTTTTCTCCATATTCATGACCGCTCCAGACACGTCACAAAACTCCTTAGTCAATGCAAGGGCTTCGTGAACACTACGCTTGTCAACACAAAATAGGCAATGTCATCAGCATACGCAAGAACTTTAACTTCACATGACGCTAACGAAAAACCACGTACTCTTTGACTCTTTTGTATGCTAACACAAAGAGGCTCTATGTACAGTGCAAACAGTAGCGGCGATAGAGGACAGCCCTGTCTAACAGACGACCTGATCTGAACTGGCTTCGAGAGGATGCGATTGACGACAAGTTGTGTAGTACAATTCTTGTAGCAAAGCTGAATGCCTCTATATAGCACATCACCTACATTAGCCGCTTCCAAAAGTGCAAATAAAAAGTCGTGAGACACCCGATCAAATGCTTTCGCAAGGTCAATTTGGATAAGGGCCACCTGTTCAACCGAATCAGACACGCATTCCAATATAGAACGAGCAATATGTATATTCGTTTGAATACTTCTGTTCCGAATACCGCACGTTTGGTGAGAACCAACTAAACTAGAAATTACCTGTTGAAGACGGTTAGATAAAACTTTGGCGAATATTTTATAGTCAACATTGCAGAGAGATATTGGCCGATAGCCCTCTACAGATCTCAGCTTGTGTTCATCCGCAGTTTTTGGTATTAACACTGTGTGCCCTAAGTAAAAGGTAGGGGGCAAAACACCGTGATCGTATGCGGCTATGAATATGTCCAAGAGGACTGGAGCGAGGATATCAGAAAACTTCTGATAAAATTCCCCGCTCAGTCCATCCGGTCCAGGGGTCTTGTTTGTCTTAAGCGAAGAGATGGCAATCTTAACCTCTTCCAGTGTAATAGGGCCGGAAACCCCGGCACACTCATCATCCGCAAGGCTTGGAAGTGCCCCAATGAGAGAATGAAAGCCACGCTCTTGACCCACGACATTGGACCCACCAAATAACCTGCTGTAATGAGCATGGAATGCACCGGCAATATCAGCTGAGTCAGTATACCTAGTACCATTATAATTAATCTCAATTATCTCCTTTGCAAGAGCCGATTGGCGCTCATCACACAGCGAACGGCGAGTGGGATAACTGTCATAAAACCTTCGTGTTCTGGACCGAATTAATGCACCGTGGTATTTTTCAGTAACATATTGCTGCAATTGTCCTTTAGTTACGCCAATTTCATCTATACTTGATCCAGGCATTGCTGCCTCCAGTTCGTGAAGGTCCACCAGTGTACGGGAAAGTTCACGAACATGAAAGCGTTTTAGAAACGCAAGACGAGCTGACTCTTCTATAGCCAAGTTTCGCACCTCTTGCTTAAAAAGATCCCATGTTGATATAATGAAAGCTCAGCTATTGCAAAAGTGTTGTGTAAACACTCCGAAATACTTCTGCAAAAGATTTCATCGGCCAATAAGGAGACGTTGAGCTTCCATAGATCCCACTGAGGCAGCACACCACGCGGCTTTGAGCTACCGAAGTAAACAGATACCATACAGTGATCGGTGAAAAAAATAGGGCGCACAGTATAGTCGGAAATCCCAGAAACTTCTTCTGCAGAAATGTAAATTCGATCCAGGCGTGCATTCGAGGTACACTGAAAGTGAGTGAAGTGCACGGAACTCCCTTTCCTCTCTCCAACATCAACAAGACCATGCTCGTGCACTAGATCAGCCAGGATGGCTGCGCTGCGGTCATATTGCACGCTAAGCCTAGAACGATCCTGCACATTACATACACAATTGAAGTCCCCCATGAGGAGGACTTTTCTTTGCGTACGTAGAAAATCCCGAACCGACAGAAAAAACGACGTACGCTCACGACAGTTCACGGGGGCGTAGAGGCAAATGACACGCCACTCAACACCTGCAATGACAAGGTCACAGCAAATAAACCGCCCCGAAGTATCGGTGCTACACGAGAGACAAGAAAACCCTATGCCCTTGCTGATGAAGACAAAGCATCCCCCAGACAAGCCTGCGGAGTGGCTAACACAAACACTGTACTGCTCTAAGAAGGGCTCTAATGCTGCCGATATGTCCTCATCTCCACAGAGCTTTGTTTCCTGAATGGCCGCAATGCTCACGTCCATCCGTTTAAGGAGGCGCAAAAGCTGGTACTGTCGTCTCCTGTTCCTCAGGCCTCTCACATTAAGTGTGGCAGCGTGCAGTGCTGTGACACTTGCCATACTGTGGGAGCATCTTACGTGTCCTTGTCACCTCCAGATAAACCACCCTTGCGGATGGCCTTGGATGACAGTACCTTTCCTGGCTTCTTGGAACCAGCCAGCGGCACAAGACCACTAGCCAGAACAGCAGCGTCGGAGGAGTCCAGTACGGTGGACGCCTGCTTTTTGCCCGCGATGGATGCCTTCTCGCCATCCACAGGAGCAGGCCTTTTCATCGGCCCGCTGCTACCACCCGGAACGTCGTCAGGCAAAGCCACAGCATCCGCCCAAGATGATGAAGCAATCTCCATGGGGCAAGTAACGGAAGCATCGCCCCCAACGTCACCGGGAGACAAGTCGCTCCTCTCATCATCGCTGGCAGGCAGTGGTACTGAAGCATGGTCTTCCTCCAAGGCGTCAATGGGAGTCGCGGAATCCATGCCAATCGGCTCCCCCTGCTCATCACTTGTCGATCCACTTATCACTTGACCAGGTGGCACCGTATGGGGCTCCACTTGCTCACTCTTCCCCGCTGCAGGATTTGTTGGCACAGCCTCGGGAGGTCCAGCCAACACTGGCTGGTTAACTTCCCCCGATGCGTCCACTACCTCCGTGACATCCATGACATGAGCGGACACATCTTCATCAGTTGGTAATTCGTGACCTTGTCGGAGCTTGTCCGCATATGTCATGACACACCTTTCTGCGGTGTGGCCATACCGACGACACTCGGTGCACCGTGGGGTACGACACTTGCCGCCGTACGTGCCCAATCCTGTTGCAACGCAGACAAAGAGGGTGGTCTGCCAGGGACCAGTACAGGCACTGGCTCCCATAAATGTCCATCATGTGCGGTATGTCAGCGACCCGAGACGCATCCTTCAATGTGAGGGACACCTCCCGAGCTCCGGTCTCCATGTGGTCCATTCCTGGACACCTCCACATCTCTCTAGCAACAGACTGGGTAGTTCCGAATGGTTCCAGCGCTTCAGAAATCCTCCGGTTTGTCCAAATGGCGCGGCACCCAAAGTAGCTTCATTTTGATGTTTCTCGTTTCCGGGTCAAACACCATACACTTTAGTCCCTTGACGGTGATGTGCTCGAGCTGGACTAGCTTTTGCCTTGACACTGTTGGAGACGCAGGTAAGCATCCAAACGTGACTCATTTGATATTGTCCGATGCACAACACATCACGGAGGTTGATAACGCGAGCCAACGCATCCCTAAAGTCAGGAGCCCGGTAAGGACGGCCTTTCAAGTCCGCATGCAGGAAAACGGTATTCAAGACAACGTTACCGGTTGGGAGACGAGGAAGAATGATCTTGTAATTATCCATATTAGTTTCAGACGAAGTAGTACCTCGGTCAGTGACCGATGCGCTGTTTCCAGCTGAGAGCATGAAGACACAGCCGTTCCGAACAGCCCACGGAGCGGGACGCAAATGCCTAGCTAATATAGGATATATATTGTACAACCAGTTTACACTTTTATTTAGTTTGGCATTTCAAGCCGCTTAGGTGACTATTTGTTGTACTGCGATCGTGCAGTAAGCGTCGCCCGAGTTTCCACAGTAGCTCACGTCTAGCAATTGCATTTCGTAGACGGAAAAGCGTTCGCAGATGCGTAGTCGTGCTGCTGACCGCTGTGCTTGTTCGCCCAGCGCAAAAAAGTGCTTCCCGCGCCTAGTTTTACGCTGTACGGTAAAAATATCAGTTGATTTATTTGCTTAGTACCTATATTGACTTCGCTTACTCTTCTCCCGCCTTCGAGAGGCCTTATATTTTCCTACTGGCGTACCAGTCAGCGCAGGCGTCGCATGTGCGCTTGTGCAGCGCTTGTGTGAAGCGACCTTCACTTGGAGCTAGATCCAGTGTTACAAACTAACCAAGTAAAGAAAGGCACATTCTTCCATTCACAAACGTGGCCTGGCTTCGTTTCAAACTCAGCGAACGAATTGCGACGACCCGTCGGCGGCCGGTGGACGAAACGCTGGGCCGACTGACGCTGTCTGAAGGCCGGGGAGCCAATTGCGAGCTCGGCTCCTTCCGACGTCACACCGAAAACACGCCACAGAAAATGGGCGCGCGTAAGAGAGGAGGACAGCATTTTCGAATTAATTTTTCTACTAAATAAAAAACGCGTAAACGCGCCCAGAGTGGCCTGGGGACTCCGCGACTACAATTTGCGCTAGTAATCCGCAATGTTTACATATCACTTCAGTGTCCCTTTAACGCTCCCGATTTCTGGACAGTCCCTGGAGTGCACATGTGCCACGAAGAAAGGAACAACAGCAGCGGCTACAACTTCTGTTCTGCAACGTACGGAAATGGCACGGTTGGTAGATGACCGGACTGCTATTGTGCATACCTGAGTTGAAGTTTTATTGGTGTACAAATGTTTTTATTTATTTATTTACTGTTTACTGCGGTGGCTATTTTCTAGACGGGACAACTCAACAAAACGCTTTCGCCTTAAAACTGTTTGTGGAGTTTTGCCTAACCAACGCCTATCACGGCTATTTATTGACAATGCCCTAACTGCCCTTTCGCAAATAAAGGGGGGGGGGGGGGAAACAACATTGATATTACAAATAGTTAATATTTTGTATTTGTGGTAAATTACGTCGTTGCAGTAAATTGCGGCTCATAAAACTTTTGAAAACAGGAGTGCGCTCGCTGCTAATTATTAATAAAATGCATTTGTTTTGTTTAGTTATCGTCAACGACAGTTTAACGGCGTAGTCTCTAGGCGCTGTTGCCGACACAGACAGTAATAAAAGCTCGCCGTTTCATAGTGACCTTTATTTCAAATACGCAAATGATTTGTATGCGAACTTCCCATCTTAAGGTCTACGGAATTGTAAATAGTAATGTTCTACCTTATCCCCATAACTTGCCTGAGGTCGCCATTTTCCAGGACCGTCTCAATCTTGAGATTCTCCGGGTAAAAATGTAGTCGATCTTCTCGGTTTTTCCATGGGTGCGCTGTAAACACTAGGTGCCGGGTAACAACCGTAGCAGCAGTCCCTTACACGAGTTGTTTAGCACCTTCCGCGTCTTTCTTGAGGTTTTGGCAATTGGTGAGTACACGTGTGATTCATTCTTGCTACCCTTCCCACAACGCCCATTGTGACCTGTTTTAGTCAACTTGCGGCGTCCAGTTGCGGCGACCGGCCACAACGGGCCTTGTCGGAAGGGTGGCAAGAATGAACCACACGTGTACTCACCGATTGCCAAACCCTCAAGAAAGACGCGGAAGGTGCTAAACGACTCGTCTGAGGCCCCTGTGAATATCTCTGAAAAATTTGCATCAGAGTTCAAGACCGTAACAGACGGGATGCGAGTCGCAAACTGGACACGGCATCTGCACCGAAACTCCCGTCGTGTGCCCAAAAGACGGGCTCTTGCGGCACTCTATCCATCTGACTGTTTACTGTTTCAGTGGATTTTACAGGAACGGGTTTAATGTATATCGTGCTCGGAGCCTGTGTGGTCTATTACCTTACAGACACTCATAAGACCTTATGTTCGGATATTCAAGGGTAACTGGTTAACTTCATTTATCTGTGGGGCGGGGAGGATTTTACATTTTATTCATCGGATGAACAGAGATTGCCCCGAGGAAGAGGAGGATGGACAAAGCAGGGCGACAGAAAGGAAGCGTAGGAAGACGAGCAACGTTCGGACACCGTGTTTAGGGTATAAGCAATTCACTGTGATGTAAATAGAGATTTTCTTTCTGTATGACGGCTTCGGACTCCTTTCTTCCACACGGAATATGCACATTGAGAAATAACCATGGTTTCGAGCGCTACTACAGTTGACGGGTGAATAGGTCCGGTGCTCCGTCGTCATCCGACGGCATCCCTCTCGCTTTCAAGCCGATGCGCTTTTTGGAACCTGCGACGCCAGACTTGTTCACGGCTTCCATTTGTTCCTCCTTGCCCTCATCTCCGTCCGTTTCCTCGTCTTCGTCCGCTTCCAGGTGTTCGTCGGCGTCCTCATCTTGCTCCTCTTCCTCCTCTACTTCGCCTTCTCGCCCTTCGGACTCCTCTGGCGGCCCTCTGAAAAAGAATGCAGTCTTTAGTTGCATCCCGCCTGCGACGGCCACTACTCGGGTGCAAGCTAAAACAGGAGAAGTCACTATTTCGAAATTTTCCCACGACGGGCACCCACACGGCGAATATGTGACTCCGGGGGGTGAATACCAAACTTGAATGACCACCATGGTACAGTGCGTTTCGCAGTGTTGAGAGACCCCTGCTGGTAAACGATATGAACGTTTCAGAAAAATTTGGGGACTTTTCGCTTCGTTTGGTTATACAGTAAAAGCTCGTTAATTGAACTCGGTTAATTCGAATTTCCGGTTAATTCGAAATCACGCCCTGGTCCCGGCACATCCCTGTATATCTCAATGGGGGGAAACTCCCGATAATTTGAACGCGTCGCGGTATCAAGAACGATTAATTCGAACTATGATCCCACGGTTTCCATCGCTCCTGGCAGAAGAAGTCGGCCCAGAGTGATCACAATGTGTGGCAAATCCAAACTAAGCCAACTTTACTAGAGATTTTACCAGAGAAATTTACCAGAAAACAACCGCGTGGTGCGCGCGCTACGCTCCTAAAACAGCTTATTTTGCGTCTACAGAGGATGTCGTGCCACCCGCGCCAGTGCTCCGGCGCATGCCATTATTATTTATGAACTCACCTGCCACAAATGTGTAGTAGCGCCTAATTCGCGATAACGAGTCCAGAGGTGGCTTCTTAATTTTTGTGTTCTGCCCGTGCGGTGGGGTGCGATTTCCATTCATTCTAGCATCCGCCCGCTAATTCGAACTCCGCTTAATTCGAACATCTATATGGTCCCCTTCGAGTTCGAATTAACGAGCTTTTACTTATCTTGTTTTTGTTATTCTTCTTTTCTGCAGTTATTTTATTAACACTTCGAAAACTATCAACTGCCTTAATTTCGCCTCTTACGCTTTTATGTTCAGACGCTGTTCGCGCTGCGGGTGCTTTGCAAAGAATGCTTGAGCATTAAACGGTATCTGATTAGCTTACTATAATGCGCAGCGTTCCTTGCCGAATACCCCACTGCGAGGACCGTGTAACGCCATGCATTTGCACAAAATGAAAATTGGAAAGAGTAACACATTTAATTGGGATCATGGCGTGAGTGGAGAAAATTTGCCGAACAGGATTTGAACCCCCCCCCCCCCAATCCAGATATACAAAAAATAATAGTTTTATAAAATAAACTAACAAAATAAAAAATATGCATCGTATAAATCTTCGAAAAACTAGGACTTAAATTAGGAAAGCCTGGAAAAGAGCAGGCCAACCTTAGTACGCCCTGCGTTTGCACAAAAGTGAATACTCGGTGGAAGTAACGCATTTAATAATTACAACTGCAGAAATTCCGATAATACAGTAGGCAATTATCTGAATTTCTGTATCTTTCTGGTGTAAGTGACGACTCCCCTCCTCCAACGTACATGGGAATCCCCCGTGCCGTGCTTGCTGCTGCAATATGCCTAAGAGAGGCCGCCTCCACTGCTGGATCAAGAATTCCATGTCACTGTAGAGGCACGCGCAAGGAATGAGCAAGGCGGGGACTTGACCACGGGTTTTTATGAAGCCTAAGTTGCTTTCCAAAAAGGTTCGCCGAAATACAACCGCACGCCGCAGTCCGTACTCTTAATTTGTGGCCCGCATTTTGTGACGCCAGCCTCACAGCCCTTCTAATTCGTTTTTAACTGCGAAGACGTAGTCAGCAGCGCGCTGTGTAAAGCCGTGCTGCGAGCAAGCCATCTTAGCACAACCTTAGAGGTTTCTAATTAAGGCCCACGCGGCCAAGTTTCCTACACACACGGTATGAGGAACGGCACGACAGGTATATCCGGCAGTACAAAATATTGATTATTCATGGGTCCGTCCAACCAATGAACAAGGCGAAGCAATCTCTCTAGTGCAAGGTGTAAGTATATGACCGGTAGTATACGATACCCACCGTAGTCTACGCGGCTGCTGAATCGGATATGCCCCATAAGCATTTCTGCCACCCGAGGTGCATGAGTCAAAGTCATAGCTTTCCATGCAGCAGAGAAGTACCTGTAAAAAAAAAAAAAGGGGGGGGGTAGTTTAGGGGTCTTAGTACAACTCGCGGAAGTTCGAAGCGGAAGTGTCGGCAAACACACTGACTGGGTAACCGTTAGAACTGGCTGTTTTCTGTACCTCGCCTTAGGATTTTGCCTTGATGAGCAGAGGGCTCTCACAGAGTATGGCTATAAGTTCACATCACGACTACACGCTCAGTAACACTAAATCGATGGCTTCCAGATTGTGCAAGACTTTCCGTTTTCAGTGCAGAGCACTTTAAGGGCTCGCCTTGTACGTCATAGCTCGCTCGCTGGACTCAAGTAGAGCCACACGGCGTCCTTCCGTAGTGGCTGCCGTTGCAGAGTAACCCAGAGGCTTCGAAAGCACAGCGGTTTATATAGTCATAAGCGTTAATTCAGAACTCGGCAACCGCTGGCTCTTGTCATACATCTCCCCGTTTTTTTACCGCGAAAAAACTGTAGGTACATGCGAGGCAAAATATACGCAACTAAACGAAAGCGCCCGCGTTCATTTAGTCAGGAACACTCGTTGGGCTGGTTTTTACGATAGTAAGCGAAAAAGGAGTGGCAGCGCAAAACCGGCACGCGCGGGAAGAAAAGCAAGCACAAAAGAGCAGAACTCCCGCTGGCGTAGTTTCCAGCAGTGGGCGAGCGAGCACTGAGAAGGCGGGAAATTTGAATTGCATTTGGTGGTAGCAGTGAGCGGGTAACGGCGTTACAGCCCATTATGGCGAATCGCTACTCTGCACTTCCGACAGCTTTCATATTGAGTGTAACGGCTTTAATTTTAACATGGGCGAGCGAGCACTGAGAAGGCGGGAAATTTGAATTGCATTTGGTGGTAGCAGTGAGCGGGGTAACGGCGTTACAGCCCATTATGGCGAATCGCTACTCTGCACTTCCGACAGCTTTCATATTGAGTGTAACGGCTTTAATTTTAACATGGGCGAGCGAGCACTGAGAAGCGGGAAATTTGAATTGCATTGGGTGGTAGCAGTGAGCGGGTAACGGCGTTACAGCCCATTATGGCGAATCGCTACTCTGCACTTCCGACAGCTTTCATATTGAGTGTAACGGCTTTAATTTTTAACATCTCCGCCACGTAATCTGCGAAGCGTCACATCAATTATCCGTCAACCTTCGTGTGCACCTACACGTCGAGGTTGCGGTTACTTTGCGGACGCCATTAGAGGGTTAAGCTTAGGCCATTTCGAGAAGGGCTGACCTAGCGCCATTAAATGAGCTACGCTTAAAACCTTTATTACGCTTAAAACCTTAAAAACCGTATTTAGTGGCTATAGGCTGCCCATTACACCACCCTAAAGCTTGGCTTAACTTCCGCTACCCCTGAAATAGAGCCTGGCGACGAGACCACAACGTCAACTCAGTGAGCGTCAATCTGCTCGAATCTCTTAGCGTTTCACGTCCCAAAGCATTACGCTGGCCAGGAAAATCCCCTGTAAAACGCTGACCAAGACGCCACTGGTGGTATGTACTGAACGTAGCAACCAAATGAAGGCTTAGGGGCTGTTTTTGCTCTGCAGACGCTATACGCAGTCTTTTCCTTCACTAGGCCATTTTCACACCGAAAAGTTGATGACTAGCGTGCCGTGTTTCAAAACCGAAACTTGGAAGTCCGAGATCACCTTGAAAATCATTGAAAGCCAATGTTACGTCACTGCAGCTGCCACCCAACGACTGATGGTGCTTTTTCCCCTGCCGCCGATTGGAGGTTTACTGAGGCTCTATACATCCGCTAAACACTAATGTCGTGAAAAACATGGGCTAAACTACACAACGAGCACAAGATTTTCGAAAAACCTCATTTGGGTATTCGTTTAAAACTCCTCCCCGGAAACTGAAAAAGAGCTTCAAGTTTTGTTATCAGCAGTATCTGCAAGCCTAGAGCGGGAAACTCCTTTGCTACCCATACGTACATTTAATAATTCGGAACATTACCCTCGTTCACACAAAGCCATAGCAAACATGTGCGTAGCCCGATTAATTATTGGCAAAGCAGAGTTTACGTGACAACCATGGGCCTCAGCAGGGGGTGCAAAAAGGCCACTTGCCCGCTTCCCCCTCCAAGCAATCCCAGGACAATAGCCCCGCCCCCCTCCCCCTCCCCGTCTTCAACCTCAGGACAATGGGTTTGCACTGATCAAGACAAAATCCTGCCGACGCCCATGGGGATAAGCCGTTACAAGCCATGAGTGCTTCGGGTGATGTACCCGCGATTTGCCGTTGTCGACAGACCCAAACGATCACAGACGAGTGAACACCAGCAGCTACGCTCAGCGAAGACGCACCCATCATGAAAAGTGAACTATACTTGATTGCAAATTGACGTTTTTATTTAGTGTTTTGAGGTCAAGAAAATTTAGCGGTGGTAAGGAAAAGCGAAACTATGTTATGCGTTTTGTTTACGCTGCCTCTAGGCCCCCGTGCACACTCTGTTTCCGCACTGGCATTTTTAAAGCGAAAGCTTAATCTGCCCCACTGATGGCGACCGTATGCAGAAAAGCAATGCAGGAAAGCCGACTTTATACAATGGCAGGGCACATTATAATGATGGATTTCCACAAAGGCACATCAAGCGCCTCAAAAGAAAAAAAAACAGCGCTTCCCGTGGTCGGAGTCGAACCTGGGTCTTGCTCTTTAAGAAGCCGATGTCTATCCGAGTGCGCTATTACGACACGGTCGAAGCGGTTTGTATTTTGGACTCTGACAACGGGTTGCACGGGAAAAAGCTTCGCGTTTTAGCATTTTCTTTTTTTAAAAGGGTTTACTTTTTCTTTGGCGATTTTAGTTTGACAAGTTATACATTTGTTGTTTTCAGCAGCGGCCCATCTTACGATAGATTTTCACCCACGCCCACAATGCTTGGCGACATTTCTGACAGTAGGGGAAAGGCATGGTAAGTATTTACATGCAGAAAGCCGGGAAAATATCGGAGGAAGGGCCCTCTCTTTAATACGTTCAAAGAAATTCTTTCATCCACCAAAAAACGCGTGGTGTCCGTTAAGTCAGGCATCCCTGCAAAAGCTGAACTCAGTTCCATCAAGTGTGAAATCTGCTGAAACAGCAGACCTGTGCTTCTTTGTGTCGGCTCGAACGTCAACGACTGATCGCCCGAAACCGGCAGCGCCGTCACCGGGGAAATCGCTCGGAGGTAAACGTCAGCGGCGGGAGCCTCCCTCCCACCTCTCCCCTAGCGGAAACGAGACGAGTCCGGCCCTGCGAGACCACTGAACCCTGCATCGGTGGGTCTAGAGAAACCGGTTTTCTGCGAGGCTGCCGGCGGGCCCAGGAACCTGCTCCTGCCCCTGCGTGACGCAAGACCTTCAGAAAACAACGAAAGGCTCGAACTAAATGGCTCCGCCGTTAAATCAGCAATATCTGACCACGCCGGGGAGCATGCTGCGCATGCGGTCTCGGTCCTTAACATTTTCACCGCAGCTGAACGGACTTTGTGGGCTTCCAACGGGCGGCCGTAGCACTATTTACCACTGGGGCTCCTCACCAATTGCCAGACAAGTGTTCCAATCGCGCCGTTGGAACCGACCATTGCCTTGAGTTCATAGCCTCTGGTAACGGCCATAACTGTCGCGTGTGCGTAGGGCCGTTTGTAGCGTTCAGGCCGGTGTCCGGAGAAGGTGGCCATGTAGTTGTTAAGGAGAAGCCCGGACTTCGTCATGAACTGGCTGCCCCACCTGCAATTGGAAATGCGAGACAGGTTTAGCGGAGTGGCCATCACATAGGTCGTGCCCAAGGCGGAAGCGAGCCCCCTTTCCCCTAAGTCTCGCGAGTCCTTCCGGCCGCTCTTCGGCAGGCATTAGACAGATTTAGTTGGGCGCGCGCTCCGGACGAGCGTACGCCCCGGGCCCGGAGGGGCGGCTCGCGACCAAGGCGGGGCAGTTGTAAAACTCGCGAAGTGTTTCCCGGCGCCGCGGTTACGCACCAACGGCCGCATTGATGGCGCTGCAGTCGCACCCGGGGCTCCCCGCGCGCAGCATGCTTCCGGAGCTTGCTGGGGGGCAGCTTGAGGTCAGCGTAGGACCTGCTGAGGATACACCTGCGTTGTCGGCGGCCGGCTGGCGTCTCCGCGCGTGCGTGTGCGTGCAACGTTTCGTCCAACAGGCGTGCGCACTCCAGTTGTAAATGGTTCCCCGAGACCAAGTGAGCACCATGCCGGCGTGTTGTGTCCCATTAGGCGACAACGTTTGCACGGGTGGTTACAGGGCAAACCAAACCCAACCTGGATGGCTCCCGGCGCGGTGTTTTTCTCGCATGCGCGCAGTGTTTCAAGTTACTTCGGCCTTCGTGTAGATATCAAGAATGGCCGTGCCAATGCGTGTCTCGCACCCTCGGGTGCAAGCCGAGGACGTTGCGCTACCGTGTGAAACGTGAAGGATTTAGTTGGACTCCAAAAATAAGAGGAACTGAGTAATAGGAATGCATCGTGTATCTTATTGAGTTGCTACAAACCCAACGTTTATAGAACCAAGGTCAGTTTTAAAACTCTCCGCCTCCGCCTGCCATACCAGCAATACGGCGCCCGTGGACCCACAGCGCCAGGCGTCCCGCAAATATTTCCAAACCTGCTTCCTTACCTATCCAAGCGCGCCGGCAAATAGAAAGAAATTTCCACGCCGAACAATGCAAATGTTGCCAGTACCTCGTCTGCACAGAAGCCAAAACAAGCGCTAACGTGCAGAGCACGAAGAAAGTGCTGCAATTTTAGACGTGCTCGCAGCGAGCAGTAAAACCTTCTTTGAGAGACATGGAAGGAGTTCGTTTTCAATTGGCGAGCTGGCGAAAGAATGTTGGCAGAGATGACAATAGAAGTCATGTTGGCTTTTTGTTGTTGTTCTTCAGAAAAATAGAGGGATAAGCTTCTTTTCGTTTAAAAGTGTGTTTCATCCGCTTCGCGTGGTGATGGGGCCGAGAAGGGGACGAAGAAGTCGCAAGCGCCCGGCACAAACGTATTTCGGTCAGCTGTGTCTCCGATGCAGTGCCTAGAAGCTCTGTAAATAGTGCAAATACCGCTATTATAATCTCGTCTACTTCGTGCACGGTAAATGAGATTATAGTACTGTATTTACGCTATTGACAGAGCTTCTAGGCACTGCAGCGGAGACAGCAGCTGACCGAAATAGATTCCCTTCTCGGCCCCATCACCACGCGAAGCTGATACTTGAAGCCTATCTTTTCGCCAAGAGGGATATCCAGTGAAAATATCTCCTTACCTTGAAACTAAAAAAAATACCCACTTTTTGGTTCTTTTATTCAACCGATAAAGCTTTTTTAACGAAATTATGACAATGTTTGCCAGCCTTCACTAATGTCTCTGCATAACGCACCAGCCACATTTCCTGCCTAGAGGGTTAGAATATGCAGCCGTCTCAACAAGAAACGTAAATTATGTAATGTGAAATGGCAGACGGTGCTCTAAACGAACGCGGAAGTGCGAGCCACAAAGCCGCGCGGCCTTTGAAATTTGCAAGCGGCTACTTCTCGGCTGCAATGGTTGTCGCCGATTGAGCGCCGTAGCTCCGGTGACATGTGGCTAGACTTACCACTGTGCAAGACGTAAATAAAAGGTTATAAACACGGTGATCGGCATATTTCGCGATTACGCTCGCAACGGCAGTACAGATGCGGCCCGCGCTGCTTTCTATTTGCTCGCTTCCCCAGCGGCTTGGATAGGTAGGAAGCCGGTTTGCGAAATATTGCGGCGACGCCACCTGGCGCTGTGGGTCGCTCGGCGCCGTATTGCTGGTATGGCGGAGGCGGAGAGTTTCTAAACTGACCTTGGTTCACTGTTAATAAACGTTGCCCCGGCGGGGCGTAGCTCGCGACTGCGCATGTCCGCAGTACGCTACGCAAAACGCCCCGGCGATGCGGTGCTACGCACGCAAACGGCTAGGAGCGTATGCTCCGGGGCGCTTGCGGGGCGCTTGCGGGCGTTGCGGACCTGCTGGGAGGCCCCTTGCTTTCAAAATGGCTTGCTGCCTCGGCGATGTCGGCGGCCGGTCGTGGCAGGAGGTTCCCCGACTGAAAACGCGGACCGTCGCGTGTTTTTCTCGTTAGGCGACAACGTTTCAGTTCCAACAGGCATGCAGACCAGAAATGAGCGACCAAGGACAACCTGGATGGCTCCCGAAGCGGGCGGCGGTGTTTGTGTGCGTGTCGCGGCGGTGGAATCGCGCAGTGTTGGTGCAGATCGGCGGCCTCCATTTAGGGAATTCAAGAATTTTCGCCTGCGCCGTCGTCGCACCCTCGGGTGCAAGCCGAGGACGTTGCGCTACCGTGTGAAACGTGAAGGATTTGTAGTTGGACTCCACGAATAAGAGGAAGTGAGTAATAGGAACGCATCGTGTATCTTATTGAGTTGCTACACCCGGGTGAAGTGTATCACGAAACCGCCGTGCCAGCCTACCCGCTTGTTCATTTTGCGTGTCGCATTAGCGTCGCATGCCATGCTCAGTTGTATTTGTCGCATGCTCCTGCCATATTTCAGAGCTGAATAAAGTGAGTATCCCGATCACTGCGTGTTGCTTCAAAACTTCGGCGTCGTGCGGTTGAGCAAAACAATCGCGACGGGTGTATCATATTTTTCCCTAATACTGAATCAAGGTAAGAGGGTGTTTTTTATCGTACTTGCAAGATTTTTACAATCGAAACCAGCGTTAACGCATTGAAAAAAAAAAAAAAAAGAAACGCCGTCCAGCTACAGTTTGCCTTGGTTAGCCACGTAAAAAAGTTAAATTTTGGTACTTTGCGTTGGGTTCAACAGGTGGCGCCGCAAGGTTAAATTTGGGTACTTCGCGTTGGGTTCAACAGGTGGCGCCACAAGCGTTAGCGCACGCTACGAAAAACGCTGTACTAAAACTATCCATGGGCGCGTCGCGACGAGCGTACGCTCCGCTTCACGCCCAGCAATTGGCGGTGAGCGCGACCACGGGCGGCGCTGCGAAACGCGTCTCCGTGACGTCGGCTTAGGGATTCTCGCATTTGTCGTCTGCTTCACTCGGGCTCGCTCTCCCTGCTGTTTCTTTCCTCTCGGTTGACTTTTGATGCTTGTCCGCACCAGATTTTACGTATGCGCGCCTTTTTATCATAATAAAAGACTTAAGATGGCATACAGTAGCTCTAGGCATGATTTAAAGTATAGTTTTTGATACCGGTGTGGAAAAAACATTACCGGAGGCGCCCTTTCCAGCGAAGCCGGTCGTGTGCAGAGCGCGAAGAGTCGGTGCTAGGCGTCGTACTCAGCAGTCTTTCGAACAGTCGGAACAGCCAGAGTCTAATAACCGACAACAGCGAAAATGCTAGACCAAAACAAATTCCAGGCCTTCGCGGCTGTCGGTTCCGGCAGAAGGCATTACGATTCCTGGTAATCGCAGGTGGTAGAAGAGCCTTTGCAACTTTGCCAAACGCTCGAAGGTATCGGATCACATCGCTTACGTTGTCATGGCATGAAATTATGCCGACGTGCACTACCGGGCAATAACCACTGTGTGTATAGGCGCGTGCTGGGTTTATACCAGGCTTCTAACTCATATGGAGGCTTGTTGAGCAAAACGACTCACGTGTACGGTAAACATACAGTAACACTATATTTATTCAGACCTGGAGGGATGATTCGGTACATTTTCCACAGCTATATCTTCCCAGTATTCAGATATGCGTTGGAGTAGAACTCCACTCAAGAGGGGGAGGAGTAAGGGGAGGAGGAAAAAACTTCATCTAACCTTAAAATCGAGCTGGTTTGTGGGCGGGCTCCTCAGTGCAGGTCAAGAGAGAGTAATTTTCTTAATTCGAGGAACGTCATCCTGAGTAGGCCAGGATTTGTTCTTTACGCCCGAAAGGATGGGATAACAATAAAGAGCTTCTTGGACATATTCATCGGTTCCGATTCTTGTTATACTGAAAACCGGCACGTATACTATTTATTGCGTTCGTTAGCGAGTATACCATGCCTTCCACACTGCAAACATGTCATAACTGTCCGGGTTGAGATTCATTTCCTTATGGTAACGATGGTTGCGCTAGAGGAGGAGGAGGAGGAGGAGTAACAACTTTATTTAGTCAACAATCATTGAGTTTGATTAATGATGGGCTTCTTCTTGACTCCGTGAAGTGGCCAGAAGACCTTGCTTCATAGTGGGCTGCTTCTTGACTCCGTGAAGTGGCCTGAAGACCAATTGCTTCATGGCTACTTCCAAATATATAAATTCGCGGACAAAAGCCGCCTTCGAATATCTGGACAACGTTGTCTGCGCGGTTTCGCGGTGGCGTAGCTCAAACCTTTTTATTGCAGTTGAATATGTGAATAAACAACGAAAGGTGCGGATGCGCACCTTCGTGTTCGCTGCCACAACGAAAGCCAATTTCTGAAGAAGGTACATGTATGCCTTAGATCCTGAAGACAATACCCACACGATGTTTGTGATCCTCCCATACATCCCCAAACCTACGAATAAGACGTTTGTGACGGTGAAGAAAAATTAATAAGTTGGGCACACAAAAACACATTTATGTAATACAAAATAACAGCGACGAAAAAAAATAGAAGACAGCCGTTTTATTTCCTGCTGGGCGATTCGTGTGCAGGAGCCCGTTGCTTGGTGCCTAGCATTTTGACTCTTGAGTCGCAATAGGAGCATCTCAAAAGTACTTTACGGAAGCCTACGCGTTTTGAATACTTATCAAGGAGATCTGAGCACTGAACCTCGCAAATAAGATAGAAAGGACGAGTTACATACGATCATCCGACCGAAGCTCTAAAGAATTCGTTCTTGTGTGTTGCAAACTTGTGCGGGATACAGCCTGAAATTATCCAGAGGCGTCGGAAGCTGGCAAAATAACTGAATTACTACAAATTCACTTTTTAATGCACTGAAGCATGAAAGCGGGTGATTTCTAGCACAAGCACTACTGCCCCTCACAAGCGGACGACAGCGGTGCGAGTGCAGCAGCGGCGCGAGTGTAGCAGACGACAGCGGCGCGAGTCCCTAAGCTGACGTCAGGGCCAGGGGGCGCCACTCAAACATCTCACCGCCAATACGCTAACGCCCGGCACGCCCAACTAAATCTGTCTATTGCTGGGCGTAAAGCGGAGCGTACGCTCGTCGCGACGCGCCCATGGATAGTTTTAGTACAGCGTTTTTCGTAGCGGGCGCTAACGCTTGTGGCGCCACCTGTTGAACCCAACGCGAAGTACCCATGATGATGATGATGATGATGATGATGATTAAAGGCCTCCCCTTTGAATCGGGGTGATGGCGTGCGCCATCTAGCCTATCTTAGTAGTTTGAATTTAAATTTAGTCCCTCAACTCGGATTTCTGTTTACTTCTGCCCTGCCGCTACCCCTGGCTGCGATGTTATTTTATCGACTTCCCTGCTTTTTTTCCACCAATACTCTAGCCGCTGCTTAGTAATACCTACTGCTGACCAGTTAATGTTTTCCATCTATTGCGAAGCCCAGTGCCTCAGGAAGTAGGACTTTTTCCCCAATTCTATCCGGCTGAATCTTTTGGCATCCTATTACTATGTGGTCGATTGTTTCTTTATCCCCGCCACATACAACACATGTCTCATCCTGGGACGAATATTTGCTCATGTAAGTTCGAGTTCTCAAGCAGCCAGCCCACGCCTCAAAAAGCAACGCACTACCTTTATTGTTGTCATAAAAGTTCTCTTTCCGGATCTCTTTTTTGCTTGCTTTGTAGATTCCCAGCGATCCCTTCTTTTCCATCCTCTCTTTCCACATGAGCGTCTCTGTTTCCTTCACTTGCTTTTTAACTGCCCCCCCTTGTTTATTTGCCGCGGTCAAGGTATATTTAGTCGCCAGCTTTCGCGTCCTCTTCCGCCATTGGGTGTCCACACTTTTAAGGTACACGTACCTGTGCACTCTGGCTGCCCAGTTCTTCTCATCTAAATGTCTAAGCCGCTCCTCAAAACGTATCTTACTTTGCGCTTCCCTCGCCTCAAATGAAGCCCAACCCATATCGCCTTGTACCGCCTCATTTGTAGTCTTACTGTGAGCTCCCAGTGCTAATCTGCCGACTGCCTTTTGGTTAACCTCCAGTCCCGACAGGATATCGGACTTTAGGCATAATACGGCATTAGAGAACGTGAGCGCCGGCACCATTACCCCTTTCCAGATGCCTCGCACTACCTCGTACTTATTGTAACCCCAAAGTGCTCTATGTTTCATTACTGCTGCATTTCGTCTCCCTTTCAGTTTGAGGTGTTCTTCATGGGCATTCAGGTAGCTTTTTCCGTCATTAAGCCAGATCCCCAAGTATTTGTACTTATTTACTAATGGTATGGCCGCCTGTTGAATTCTTATTGGTGCTGTATGATCTTCCTCGTTGAACACCATGACTGCAGATTTCTGTGGGTTAAAATGTAGGTCTAGGTACGTTGCCTCATCACCACAAATGTCGGCCAGTTTTTGAAGGTCTTCCGCATTATCTGCCAGCAACACTATATCGTCCGCGTACATCAATCCCGGAATCCGTTGCTCCACCAACTCTCCATTGCTTCGGTACGACAAGTCAAAGCCTAATCCACTCTCCTCTAATCGTCTTTCCATTCCTCTAATGTACAGTGTGAACAGCAATGGCGAAAGGGGGCACCCCTGCTTTTAAACCTCTTCTAATGTATACGGGCTCTGTGCCTGTACGCCCTTCCCATGTAATATGCGCCTTGTTATCCTCATATATTGCCCTTAGCAGCCCCACAAAATCTGACCCAATCCCCTCTTCTTCCAGTATATGCCACAGCAATCCCCTATCTACGTTGTCATAGGCTCCCTTTATGTCCAGAAACAGTAGCCATGTTGGTCTGCCCTGTGCTGCCGAAATTTCGATGGTCTGGGTTATTATGAAAATATTGTCTTCTAAGCGTCGACCCGGCCTAAATCCATTTTGCAGTTCCCCTAAAATACCGTTACTTTCTACCCACTTCAACAACTCGACTTTGATGGCTTGTATAGCTAATCTATAGAGCACTGACGTGACTGTAATCGGCCTGTAAGAGCTCGCCTTGTCCTTCTCTCCCTTGCCTTTATAAATCAAACTCATTCTGCTTTCGCGCCATTGCGTGGGAATCCTCTCGGATTTTATAGCGCGCTCGATGGCTCTATACAAGTGCGTCTTTCCCGCTGGTCCCAAATGGTTGATAATCTCTATTGGGATACCATCCGGTCCTGTTGCCGTACTTTTGGGAACACTGTGTTCTGCCTTTTTCCAGTCCAAAAATTCGATATTAAATTCTTTATCTGTCGCTCTTCTATTGGCCACATGTGTCCGGGTAGCCAATATCTCGCGTGTTTGGCCGAAAGTATTTGCTATGACTCCATGTAGGTATTTTAAAGCGCTGTCCCCCAGAAGAACGTTACCGTCCCCGTCCTGTATCTGAGTCTGCACCTCTTTAGTCGTTGTTCCCAATGATTTTAAATGATTCCAGAATTTTTGGGGGGCGCTCTTATCCTTCTTACGTATACCTGATACCCATTTCTCACTCGCAGTTTTAATCTTTGCTTGTACTAGTTTTTGCACCTCAAATTTCTTTTCTCGGTACCGGCTCCACCGTAACTGCACCTCTTCATCCTGATATCCCATTTGTTTTGCCTTTCTGTGCAATCTAGAAGCCCGTTGTCGCTCTTCAATAGCCAGTTTAATTTCCTTGTCCCACCAGCTTTGTGGTTTCCTTTTACCCCTCCAGCGGTTTTGTTTCCTTACGTTATATATTTCCTTCTGTATACAACTCACAACCTCGTCATATTCCCACACCTTCGTGGGCTCGGCCTCTAATTCTCTTTCGATGCTATTGACAATGTCTGCTACCTGCTTTTCGCTCAATTTCGGGAGCCCAACCTCCGGTGTTTCCTGCCTAGCCCCTCCACTGTCAAATTTCAGGATTATACGCCTGTGGTCGCTGCCCAGGCTGTTTTCTCCTTCTTCATCTATCGTCATTTGGTTAACCGCTCGTACGTGTGCTCCGAGACCAGGCCGTAGTCTATGCAAGACTGTCTATTGCCGCTTTGCCACGTTATCTGCCCGTCGCATTTATGCTCCCGGTTAACTATTACTAGTTGCTGTTCTTCACACATATCTAGAACCATCGAGCCGTTATAGTCCGTATATCCATCTAGATCCTCAATGTGGGCATTTAGGTCGCCTACTAATATCACCTCGCCGGATTCTTTAAATTTCTTTATGTCCTTCCTGAGGCAGTCCACCAACTCTTTATTTTGTTCTCTGGCGTCATTCCCTGTCCACAGATAGGCCACTCCCAACCGTGTCTTTTTCCACCCACCGTTCCACAAACCCATAAGTGCTCCTTACAGCACTGATTCTCCCTTTGCCAATTCCCTCCTCGCCTAATCAACATGCCCACGCCCCCACCTTTCCTCTCTCCCGCTGCCCTGTTGCACCCCACCCATACGTAGTCATCCATCACTGGTGGCTCCTCCATATCTCTCAGGTGGGTTTCAGTCAGGGCGTACACGTCAATTTCTTCTTTCTCGAGTTGGGTTTGTATCTCAATCCATTTTTCCCGCTTGCGGCCGCCTTGCATGTTTATATAACTAATTTTAGTTCCACGGTTTATTTTCCTTTTCTTTGCTTTACGTTCCGCCGCCATGCATCAGTGCCCCCTCCCTCCTGTCCTTCACTACCGCCTCCACTCAGTCCGCCTTCTTCTTGAACGTTCGGGGCCCCCCTAAAAAAGCCACTGCGCGGGCTGCCAGTCGGTGCCCTACAGGCTCAGCTAGACGGCCACTGAAGTGTATGCCGTCGAACACAAACGCCCCGTTGCGGCCCGCACGGACCAGGTCCCGGTTCAGGTTGACCACCTCAAACTTCATCGTTTTACCCAGGGTCCAAAGCTCCCTGTTTGCCGCAACCACCGCCCTTTCTACGTGGACCCCTTGTTTCTGCACCTCCGGCACCGTGCAAACCGCAATCTGCACATCCTCCGAGACCGCCCTCAGCTCGGTGACCCCCTTCGCAATCTGCTTTGCGAACCCTCCCCCGCGTCCCTGCAACACATCGTTCACACCCCCCATTATCACTACCAAGCTGCGGTCCTCCATTCTATCCCACAGTTGCCCCTTTGCCTGTTGTATTACTTCCCCGACTCTTTTTCCGGGAAGCTTACTCACCTTCACGCGTTCGTCGTCTCCCACCCTCCCCTTAATCACCTCTCCCACCCTGGCCATGTTGGAGTCGCCGACAACTATGACTTGGCGCCTCCTCTCGCCTTTAACCGGCCCTTTTGCAGGTGTTCGGGGGCTACTGTGGTTGACCACGGCAGCAAATAAACGACCTGGCTGGCGATCCACCACTTTCCGACGAAGCCTCGGTGCTTTCTTTGCGACCCGAGTCCGCTCGGCGTTGACGGACACCGCTCTTGCGAGCAGCATCAGTCGCTCCCTGTGGCTCTGCTTTCTTGCCGGCGTGCCGCTCATCGTGCTGATGCCGCGCACTCACGTCATCTCCTACCGCCGGAGTGACGAGCTCTTCCACCCGCTTTTCCAACTGGGCCTGCCTTTCTCGCGCTTCGCCCAGCTCGGCCATCGTGCGCACCAACTGGGCGGTCTTCGCCTGCCCCGCCTTGTCAAGCTCGGTCACTCGCGCCTCGAGAGCCCCCCGCGCTTCCCTTTCTTCCCTGAGGTACCCCTCCAGCTCCTTCACCCTCGCATTCAGCTGCTTCTCGAGGCGTTCGAAGCCCTGTCTTGCCCGCTCGCAAGGCCTACATTCGAAGGGCGCCTTCTTAGCGTCGGCCACACGCTCAAACTCGGTCTCTCCCAAGTAGCACCAGCGCAGGCACTCTTGGCACTGCACCTGGTCCTCGTCCCCAGTGCCCTTTCTCGTCCTCGGGGCCATCGTTCGGCCAACCCCTAGGCCTAAGTCGCCCCGTCACTCAAACAAAGCCCGCTTAGAATTGTTTTTTTTTTTTTCCACTCGAACACCAAAAAGCCTGTCGCGTCGCCCCTGTGCTGTCACCCACGTTGCTCCTAATCCTCAAAACATCCCTCTCGCTGCGCCAAAACACAACCAGAAAAAAAGCACTAACTGCTACCACGTGGCTTTACTACTCGTTACATTTATATTCCTGTTAACTCACGCTAACTGCTCTTTTACCTGCTAACCTCTATTACTTAAGTCGCGTCCTACTTCTGCAACATTATCACAAACAAAGGAACGAAAAAAAATCAAAAACTTAGCGTTTTCGTCTTCCGCGCCGTCCCTCCGCTGTTGCCACCTGTTGAACCCAACGCGAAGTACCCAAATTTAACTTTTTTACGTGGCTAACCAAGGCAAACTGTAGCTGGACGGCGTTTCTTTTTTTTTTTTTTTTCAATGCGTTAACGCTGGTTTCGATTGTAAAAATCTTGCAAGTACGATAAAAAATACACTCTTACCTTGATTCAGTATTAGGGAAAAATATGATACACCCGTCGCGATTGTTTTGCTCAACCGCGCGACGCCGAAATTTTGAAGCAACACGCAGTGCTCGGGATACTCACTTTATTCAGCACTGAAATATGGCAGGACCATGCGACAAATACAACTGAGCATGGCATACGACGCTAATGCGACGCGCAAAATGAAACAGCGGGTAGGCTGGCACGGCGGTTTAGTGATACACTTCACCCGGGTGTAGTAACTCAATAAGATACACGATGCGTTCCTATTACTCACTTTCTCTTATTTGTGGAGTCACACTACAAATCCTTCACGTTTCACACGGTAGCGCAACGTCCTCGGCTCGCACCCGAGGGAGCGACGACGGCGCAGGCGAAAACTCTTGAATTCCCTAATCTGCACCAACACTGCGCGCATTCCACCGCCGCGACACGCACACAAACACCGCCGCCCGCTTCGGGAGCCATCCAGGTTGTCCTTGGTCGCTCATTTCTGGTCTGCATGCCTGTTGGAACTGAAACGTTGTCGCCTAACGAGAAAAACACGCGACGGTCCGCGTTTTCAGTCGGGGAACCTCCTGCCACGACCGGCCGCCGACATCGCCGAGGCAGCAGCCATTTTGAAAGCAAGGGGCCTCCCAGCAGGTCCGCAGCGCCCCGCAAGCGCCCCGGAGCATACGCTCCCAGCCGTTGCGTGCGTAGCACCGCATCGCCGGGGCGTTTGCGTAGCGTACTGCGCATGCGCAGTCGCGAGCCGCCCCGCCGGGGCGTACGCTCGTCCGGAGCGCGCGCCCGGTACCGCTCATACGAGCACTCGCAGGCTGTCCTCACAGTACGTGTCTTCGTAACGAGGTTCTCGCTGTCGGTATGCACGCCACAATCGTTTGCTAGATACTGCTAAAAATGCTAAGAAATTGAATGACGAAAATTTAGTAATTGATTTTGCATTTACTGGCCTTAATGCGTGTCTGAATATTGCGCATTTGAGGAAGAGCAAAAGCACCACTCCCCATGTTAATATTTGAGACACCATCGGACTTCGGTCGGACTTCGGACCCGCTATCAAACGGAGCTGCTCTGGCATATCGTTATTACGCTTGACATATTAAAGAACGGTCAGGAAATTATTTCGTGCGAACGCTATTGATATGTTTTAGAGAAACCTTTATGAGTAGGCGGTAGCGCCAGTAGTTCTTATTTAATTCAAGTGTGTAATGGAGGCGCGCGCTTGCGCAGGAGGTTCAGCAGTTCAGCCGGCCAGCAGCTTCGCACGCGCGCACTAACACGTTTGGGCATGTCCTCTCTGGAGTCGTCGCTTCTGTTGGCGTGCTCGAATTTCTGGTAGCAAATGAGTACGCGCTTCGGGCGTAATCGTTTCTGAGACACGCACTGACTGGTAACAATGTACGGACCCTGAAACGCAAACATTATGGAGTCACATTGAGCAAAATAGGCTGTTAGATGGGCGAAGGCGTCCATGAACCGACCTACGCCGTACCGCGGTTGCGTGGTGGGCTAGGGGCTTGCAGGGCAGTTGTCGTCGTTCGGACGATGAAGCGCGAAGAGCCAGACTTAACTGGTTTAATGCATAGCGTGAACAGAGAACCTCGATGATACAGGAAGCAGCACACTGGCGTGCTTACAGCATGACAACTCGAACAGGCGGAGAAACACTCTCCGCAAGAGCCGAGGACACACTGCACTGCACTGCTCGCGGAAGGCGAGTATTTATAACAATAATTCCCAATGCTATACAGGCGTTCAGCGTGTTGCGCATGGCTTCAAAAAGTACAAGTATTCGCGAGATATCTTCCACAGCTCCTGTGATAGAAGCCAGTGCACGCTGTGCCGGAAACAGGCTGGGTAAGGAGGAGTCCAACGAACGGCCGCCGTTTGCGGCTCGTTGGAAACCGCTTTACTGAAGCCTGATTCTGCCGCTTCGTGCAGTCATCGCGAGCGTTATTCACCGGGTCCAGAGACTGCGTGGATGCATAGGCTCCGACGTGTCGAAACTTGTTTGATGACCTCGCTTCACCATCACACATGGAACTTCCCCGCAATGCACGAAACTTGGCCGATGTATGTCGCACGCACAGGGCGATGGCGAAGCACTTCGTGTGTAATCGTATCAGCGCGAAGACGTGCCAACCTAAGCTTGAAAGTTGAACCAACTAGTGTTTATTGACAAAATGCAGGAGCGAGCAGCTCGTGCACATGGTTCTCACACTAGTATCCACTCACGGGAGATGCAGCCCGGACGCCACGCAGAGTCCGCAACAATCTTTAAACACGGAGAGAACGATGCCGTGGGTGTCAATCAAAAGCTCCATTGTCAGGTTGTATTTCTTGTACGGACCCATCAGCACGGGTTGCCTCTTTTCCTGCGAAAACGATGAATCCCGTCGTCTCTCTCGCAGGTGATATAGTTCACTCATTGTGAATTCGGAAGAAAGGGAAACAAAAAGAGAAAACAACATAGATAAAGCAGAAAACAATTGGTACTATGTATCTGCTCGATTATTTGCGTGAAATTTGTCTCAAGTTCTTCTTTTTGGGAAAGAATAATTTCCAACTCCCAGAGCGCATGACCGCACTTGACAGCTCTCTGACGCCGTCGCATATGACATTTAAAGGGGCCCTAAATAGGCTTCCGAAGGTCGCCATTTCAATCGCGCAATCGCTAGAGTACCCCTTCACGACAACGTGTACCAAATATTACACCTCTGCGTAAAGCAGGGGCCGCACAAACACGAAAAAAAGATTTCACTTTCTCTCCTGGCTCACCAACCATACCTTGCCGCCACACTTGCGCGCTCTGACGCAGTTCTTTCCGGCTCTGACGCGCCTCTATGACGCACGAGACACTGCCCAGTGCGGCGCCGCGAACGCGAACCACAGCGACAGCGCTCACCGTGCAACCGGAATCTGGTGGGCGGAGCATGCGCGTCGAGTGCTAAAAAAAAAAAAAAGCGCGCAGGGCTTGGCGCAGCCAATGACTGCACGTACATCAAGGAGGGTGATGGATTGCCCTGTTTCTCAATAACGTTGGTTTCTCTCGGTGGTCTTGCGCCGGGTCGATGACGTCGCGGCTTCCACAGTGCTTCGGAGGAGCATTTAGAGGAGGAGAACCCCAGCCTTATGGGCGGCCCCTTTTAATGAGCGATAACTCGGCTAATACTTAACGAATTTAAACAATTTTTGCGGGATGACGTTCCTTGGATAGTACTCCAGTGACTGCGCACGCAAAATCGTAACATTTGGCAGCCTATTTAGGGCCCCTTTAAGGCAATCTGCAACATACGTCCAGCGGCAGACAAGACGGCCAGAAGTTGGCAACCTTACAAGCCTCCGGTTAAATGTGCTACGCATCAACTTTAAGCGGACTGTAGCCGTGCTTGTAAGTTAAGGTTGAATAAATGTAAAAAAGTGCTGAAATGCCGAGAACTGTCTAGTAATACGCAGCATCCTTACGCCGTGTCTTTATTGTGAATTTTCTATAGCTAGACTTGTTTACGAGTATACCAAATACATGCGGTTATTTTATTGTTTTAAAGTTTTCTTTTGTTTCTTTTCGTCAATGATTAAGGTTTATACTATTCGAATTATTACCTGCCTTAACTTCGCCAATTATGTATTTGTGTGCAAATGTAAAGCGTAGTGCACGGTTGCCCCCGTTCTTCCGATTGTTTTATTTGTGTTTCCGTGGTTACTTTCGAGCTTTTTATTTTTGTCTTAGTTTTTTGAGGGGCGGTTATAAGATTCATATTTTGTTTTTATTATAGTCTACTTTTATAATGTTTAATTCTTTCTATTTATTGTATTTTGTAGTTTTCGAAAATCCTGTTTCGATTTAGCTATTTACGCAGTCTTAGAAATGTGCGCCCGCTTTCAAAATAATTCCCTATTTTTCTTCAATTTTTAAACCTGTACACAACAGTACGTATTCCCCAGTTGGTATATGCGTCCGTTGCTTGGAATGGCATCTCGAAATCCAACAGCGAACTTGTAGACATTATGCAAAAGTGCCGCCATCTACCGGAAGAAAAACGAAACGAGCCCGCGACGCCATGTTGGGGGATGGCCGTCGCCGGATTGCTTGGTACGGAGCGTGTGAGGGGCTTTCTCGGCTCGGCGATCCTTTTATATTCAGATTTAAGCGCAGCAAATGAGCAGCGAGTGATCTGTGGACCTTTCTCTGTTGCCCACATTTGCGGGCGACTTTGTAATTACGCGTTATGCATCGAAAAAGCAGTCAGGGAGGCACCGGCAGGGAAGCTGTTGGAGGCTGTCGCGTTTCTTCTCCTTTGGGGGGGGGGGGCTTTGAGAACGCAAACATTGAAAGTACATCCGTGTTGGGTCGCATCTTGCGGGTTTCTCAGGAGGTCATTCCTGAAACGCTTCGAAACTTGCGGGCTGTCCTCAGGTTGAAATGGGGGAGGGGGGGGGGGCACTCGCGATATAGCTATACGCTAATGATCCTCTGGGACGCAGAGGAAACCTGCAAAAGAAAAAGAAACACTTAACAAAATAAATTGCATACCTGGCATTTGTTAACAGCAGAGCTGTTGCAGGTGGCCGTAATGTGTAGCGCGTAACGTGTGTGGCGTGTAACGCGTTAAACATTGTCAATAAATTACCAATAAATTAGCAATGAATGATTAAAGTACCAATAAATTGCCGAGCGCTGGTGAGCGCGTGCCTCGCGGCGACCGCCGAGCGTTCCCAGCACACGCAAAGGTTTTAGCAAAAAAAAAAAAAAAAAACTGAAACCTTAAAGAGCGAGAAAATGCCGAGCGCTCGTGAGTGCGCGCCTCGCGGCGACCGCTGAGAGTCCTTTGCTCACGCCGTGGACAACAAAACTGGGTGTACACTACCGCTTAGAAAATTCCGCGCGAAAAATTTGATCTTGGGAAAATAGGCTACGGTCTAACAGCAGGCCACTAGAGGTAAATGACCGATACACGGAATTACTACGTACGTTACTTGCGCTACTCATGGCGCTACGTGAAGGTTGCAATTCTCGCGGATCCTTTATTTCCTGTAACGTTTGGCAAACGACAGTATACGTAGTACTTGCATCAAAGCCGACCGAACGTCCAGAATAAAAAGAAAACGCGGGCGCGCAAAGCGTGAACGGCCGACTCAAAACTCTACCCGCCGCACGATAAAGTACAAGCTGACCGATTCAGTGCGCCTTAACTACCAGCAGGGAAGAGTGCTCCGCGGCAAATACAGGGCTAGAAAATAGCTCACTTTGGGACCTTTTTAGTCCTGCACATATTATTCGTTTCGTGGCTATGCATGCGATCTAGCTATAATATTACTGCGCGAAGGGAAGTCGACACCCGCAAGCGACTTCACGCAAGGCTCGAGTCATGCTTCCGTTGAGAAATAAAAAAAAAATATGTGTACGCTATTTACGTCGTCGTTCTCGTATCATCTTTGTGGACAGCAAGTTACACGGCAGTATTTGGGCATTTTGGACAACGATAAATGCCGACGTGCGCGTCGCTAACCCCGGGCTATCGTGTACACAGCGGTATACGAAGATCCGGGAAGCCCCCAACATGGCGGAAGCGCACGCGGTTCCCGCAAGAGGGCGCCAGTTTTTGCATAAGGTCTATACACCATTTTCCTTGCTAGAGGTCAACGTTTATAGAACCAAGACCTTGGTTCCATAAACGTTGAGAGGTGGGCGCCGCCATTTGCTTTTTCTGACCGGATGCTAGCGCCGTCTATGAAGCGACCGACGAAGCCTCCGCGCTGGGCTGTTAAGTGCGCCGTTCTTTGCGTGCGTCTGCTCGGTATCCGTGCATTACCAAGTGAACCGTAGTGGTTTGGCGTTAAGTTAGCGGTTGCAGTGCTTGTATGTGTGTGTGTTCTGTTTTGTTTTCATCATCTGCGGACGGATTTTAGGTCTTAATTTACTGCCAGAGCGGAAAATGCCGATCCCGGCTGTTACGAGCAGCAGTAGCAGTGTGGTGGTGGTGCCGGTGGTGCTCCGCAGTTCCGCGATGCAAACGAACCGGTATGGCACCGACTGACATAGAAATTGATATCGGGGAGTAAATACGTGTTTTCAATGCCACCGTGCTTGTTATGTTCACCGATTAGTCATGTTTACGGAAGCGCGGACGTCGAGTGCGAAGCGCGCACAGCATATGTGGGTCACGGTGATCCGTGCTCGCGATGGACTTTCGACGAGGCGATTGCTACGCTGTTGACATTGCAATGTAATATAATCTTTCTTAACTAGACTTATGACGGTTACTGACGAAACGAAATTTACCTGGGCGGAAACATAACACGACCGCACAACCAGTCAAATTACTTTTCGAAGGTTGAGCCAAAGGGTCGACGTTCGGGCGAGTTAATATTGGTTGATCATGACCGTGATTATTATTGACCTAACTCCGCGCAGCGCATGTGGCCTGTCGCTCGGAGCCCACCTTTGTGAAACCGCTGCTTGCACCACAAATGCTTTACGCGACCACCAGTAACTGTTTTGTAATTGTTATTAGATTCCGTGACAACGCAAAAGGATTAGAAGCTTTTCCTTTGAAGTCGAGACAGTGACGGAATCCCGTCTGGCCGGGAGAATGCATTTCAGACACACGAGACTGTGAACAAGGCTTCCGTGCTGGAAGCCGAAACGTCAAGAACGATTTTTTGACTGGTCGGCGACTGTGATTGTGAACAAGATTGTGAACAAGGCTTCCGTGCTGGAAACCGGAACGTCAAGAACGATTTTTTGACTGGTCGGCGTCTCGTGTGTTTGAAAAAAAAAAGCTTTTCCTTTGACCGCGTTGTGAACAGGTTGAGCTATTTTCCAAATGCAGCGTTCACGCGTATCTTGAGCTGCGTTTCCACATTGGGCTGCCTGCATGCTTATCCTGCTATCGACCAGCAGTGTGCGATGGAGAAAGTTATCCTTTCATATCGTTTGGCAGTGTAATGCGTTGGCCCGAAAAAAAAGTAAACAAAACGCCGTGATTTTAAAGGTTAGATTAGATGAAAAAGGGATTGTTTAATGCCAATCGGCTGTAATGACCAAACAATATCTGGTATTTTAAATTGACTACAAGGAACCAGAAGTTATTGTAATGTTTTATTGTATCGGCGCTCGGTGAAAGATCCCCCAGGTGGTCAAAATTAACCCGGAGCTCTCCACTACGGCGCGCCTCATCACCCATGAAGCGTCGGGGCGTTAAACACCATAATGAATCAATTGATCAAATCAACCAATCAATCAATGCTGTATTGTAAAGGATAAAGTTTCTTCTAACATTTCAGGGGGTTCCGTTCTCTGTCGCAGCTTTGCGTGTGATAAATGGATTTTGCTCCGTCTGCTTGCCGTCCAAGTGCACCCAACAAACCCTGGAGTTGGTCGTTGGTAAAAAGTCGTTGCGATTTATCAGCGGCATCCCCCAATGTCTCAACTCGGGTGTGTTGGGAAGCGATGCAGCAAAAACACGCCGCAACCGCACTGCATTTCTCCAGGCAGTGCCGTGCACATGCGTGCTGTCAGCGACTGTTTCTCGCTTTCTCTGGTTGATCAATAACCCATCACCGCGCAGTGCTGACCAAGCGACGTTTGCGCCTTGACGGCATCACGGCATTGGCTAAAACAGTTGAAATTTCCGCAAAAAATAAGCACGCGGTGCGAAATACCCCTGAACTACGCAGCGGAGCACGCCGCGCCGAGCGATGTTAGCAGCCCAGCGCGCACAGGCAAACACTGGTCGGCCGCCGAGAGAACTGGTTTGAGAGTATTTCCTCCTTTCCCGGTTGCTTATGGAAAATGGTGTATAGAACGTGCGAAAAAAAAAATCCCGTCCATACGTAAGCGGAGCACCGCGACCTCCTGGCTTACCCATATCCCTTCCCTCCCTTGTTTGAGTGCAGACGTTTGCGTGCCGAACAAACTTTGTTTGGCAAAATTGTTCACGGTAGCCTTAATTGCGCGGACCTGAATAGCTAGTTAGAACTTAGTCTGCCACAGAAAGCCACTAGGTCGAATAGCCTGTTCTTGACCTGCGCGCGCAACTGTAATCACTCTCCTATCCGCAGATTGCAGAATGGTTGGTTAATTTTCGCAATTTTATTGTTTTTGTTTTCGTCGTACTTTTCCTGACTTTTAATTTTTTGCCTTCACTTCATGGAGGTAGCGTATAAAACACAAAATTTTTGTATTGTTCTTCTTTTCGCTTTTAAAATTCATTGTTTTTCTGTTTTTTTGTTTTTTCTGGTTTTCCAAAATTAAGTTCTACCAATGACACCCATTTGCGCGATTATAACCACTAAAGGTGTCACCTCCGCGAACTACTCGCTTTTGCGCAAATGCGGGGCGTCCCACCGTTGGTCCGTTCCCCTTCCCCTGAGCAGTGGGTGATACTGCTGTCCAGCGGTCGACCTGAGGACCAGCTCCTGCTTGTGACCAGGGCCCGTTGTCCGTACGCAAAAGTTCTCGATTAAATTTCCGCTTACGAATACGGCGTCAATAAGTAGAAGTCGGCCACTGGAAAGAAGCCGGTTGCCAGGAAACCCGCCGGAAACGCAACCTTAACCGAGCGTTTGTATCAGTTTCGGGCAAACGACTTATTACCTAGACAGCGCTAGTCGTAGTTGAGAACTTATTCCCACACTTATCGCGTTCGGGCAAACGGGCCCAGGCCTACGGCTGCCTGGACAGCACATGGGCTCCTGGACTCTCTCATTATTGCGTAATAAAGTTCTGTCTCTCTCTCCCTCCGTTTTCCCGATTTTTTTTTTTTTTCATGTTCCGTCGTTCTTTTCCTGGCTGTGTTATTTGGGCTTTGTTTTTGTAGCGAGGTTGAGCAGTTTCGCGTGGCTCCTGGAGAGCCGTGCTGAGCATGCCCGAGGAGCAGTGACGCCACACGGCGCACAGAACGTTGCTTGCTGCCCGACGTCGCTCACACACCCCACGCGCCCAGCGTCTTCGCCGACCTCAGTTGCGCACGTGGCTGCCCGGTTCACTTGGTCATGCGAGGGGTGGCCGGGTGTGCAACCGATGGCTCGTGCGTCTCAGCAACACCGGCGTGCGCCTGTGGAACCAGCTCAGCTCTTAGGGGATTGGCGACGCTTCTCCGGAGCCGCTTGATAAATGTACATGTGTCACATGATGTGTATACCCTGTGTGTGTCATTCAAGCAGCAGTAAGCATGATAATCAGCTAATCCTAGACAACCAGGAAAGCTAATAATAACCAGATGAACCTTAGCGCCCGCTCCGTATATCCTGGCCTAGCCGAGCTAAGCCACTGCTAATTTTTTTGTAGAAGGTGTACAAGCGTGAACAAAGGATAACGGTTATCGTTGTTGTCATCGTCCTGCGCAATGCGTTTTTCCAGCTGCTGCACTTACTCTATCAGCTTTCGCGATGGCTCCGGGCCCCGGTAACTTCAAGAACTTTGTGCCGTTAGCCACCCTGCAAAAGAAAGGGAAAAATGGCTGTGAACGTATGCAGAATTATGTGCTACTAGTAAGAGCGTTCATTCACTCTGAAACTTGGTGGTGGAGTAATCGCGTTATCATTTGAAACCGGGAGGATAGAGGCGTTTGCGGGGTCAGACTCATGCAAGTAAGCTCCACTGTGAGCAGGTTGCTCGACATTCCACTCACAATTCTGCTGCCCACGGTGACGAGGGGCGTGCCAGCAATGATTGTGCCTTGCGTCTGCTACAGCATGCATGTTTACAGCTGTTCAAGAATTCGGGATGTTCTAACTATATTGCTCCGTCTGTATACGTGCAAACCGGGGCTCTAAGGCGTGTAAGTTAACCTCTTCCCTTGCGATGATGTAGAAAAATCGAAAAAAAAGGAAGGATGATTAGGTGACGAAGTTATTACGAAAAAAAGGAAGGATGATTAGGTGACGAAGTTATTACGAAATTGTCGATAACTCGCCTAATAGTTATGGTGCCTTCTGGGTAGACGTGTAGGGTCCTCCCGTAGTCGCTACGGATTGTGGTTGGCGTGAAAAATACGGGCTGGTACCGCAGCATATCCACCTTCGCTAGGAAACCCCCTGTAAGCAGGCGGGAAGGCGTGATGGTTAGGCTTAGGCTGTACACATGATTGTCTCGTAGTACTGTTGTATACAGTTTTGAGCCGTACGCGTCTTTGGACGCGTACGTTGGCGTGCGATTTAAATACACATTTATTTTTCTCTGATTGATTGATTGATTGGTGATTGATTGATTGATTGATTGATTGATTGATTGATTGATTGATTGATTGATTGATCGATCGATCGATCGATCAATTGATTGATTGATTTATTGATTGATTGATTGATTGATTGATTGATTGATTGATTGATTGATTGATTGATTGATTGATTGATTGATTGATTGATTGATTGATTGATTGATTGTAGGGTTTAACGCACCGACGCAACGCAGGCGATGAGGCACACCGCAGTGGAGGGCTCCGGATTGATTTTGAGCATTTGGGATCTTTGACGAGCGCCGAAATCTCGTACACACGGGCGTTTTTGCTTTTCGCCTCCATCAGAAAAGCGGACGCCGCGGTCGGGAATCGAACCCAAGCCTCGTGTTCAGCAGCGCAACGCCTTAGCGATTGAGCCACCACGGCGGGTAACTTTTTCTCCCTGTCCTGACGGACATCGCGGACAACAACCATCAAGGAAACACCCCGGCACTTTACGCGACCATGCAGTTCTCGGGGCATTGTATTGCTGTGTGAAACAATTCATCTACCCGACAAATAAAACTGGCATCGTCATCGAGACCCTGTTTGTCTTAGACATAAGTGAAGAAAATACACGCCCCGGACTTCTTCGAGGCGCAGCAAAAGCAACAATCACCTAAGTGAGTCTGAATACCCGCTTCTGAGAGCGAGATGCGATCGCAGCGAGATTGATCGCGGTTCAAGCAAGGACAAGCGACCGAAAGAAGATCACGACAGGCGCCGTTCTTCTGTTGCGCGTGAAGTGGCAATGGCGAAGGCAACGAGTTTTTCGAGGAGACGACCAAGATTGGCAGAGTGTTGGCGGTGTACCCGGGCCAAGATGATGGGGTCGAAGCAAACCTCGGCAAAACTGAACGCCGCTCACTAACACTCACTCACTCAAAAAAATATGTTTTCTTCTCACCCACTCGCTCACACTCGCCCTCACCAATCGCTGTCACCACTCGTCCTCAGTCGCTCGCACTCGCGCTCACCAATCGACGTCACCACTCGTTCTCAGGCGCGCACGCTGACCACTCGCCGTCACCACTCGCTGTCACTCGCGTTAACGTTCAACCACGCGCCCTCACCACTCGCACTCACGATTGGTTCATTGATTCACTGTAGGGTTTAACGCGCCGACGCAACGCTGGCGATGAGGCGCGCCGTAGTGGAGGGCTCAGGATTAATTTTGACCACCTGGGGATCTTTACGTGCACCGAAATCTTCTACTCACGGGCGTTTTTGCTTTTGGCCTCCATCAGAAAAACGGACACTGCGGCCGGGAATCGAACCCGCGACCTCGTGATCAGCAGCGCAACGCCTTAGCCACTGAGCCACCGCGGCGGGTGGCCCCTCGCACTCACGCTCACACTCACGCTCACGCTCTGGCGCTTCTGTGGCTTCAGCAAGCCACAAATTCGCCTCTCACACTCACCACTGACACTGGCCACTCACTCTCACTTGCGCTCATCCCTCGCATACTCCACTCGCACGCACCCGCATTGGCGTTCACCACTCAAATCCCCTGCTCACACTCACAACTCAACCGCCGCTAATACTTATTTTCAGTCTCACTGATGTCGCTTCTTTCTTTACAGCATGGGAATTTTCACTTCGCTTTACGTTTGTAAACGCCACGAATCATTTCATGTTGTGGAAAAATTCAATGTAGCCACATTGCGACCGATACAAGAATGATACCATTATGTGAAGAAGGAACAATGACCTAAATTAATCTGGAGACGGCGCGCCTCTTCACCTGCGTTGCGTCGGGGCGTTAGACCACACAATCAATCAGGAAAAATAATCTGACGATATGACATATATAAGTTAGAAACTACACGCAACAGTACCGATTCGTACTTCCTGATTCGATAAGGCGACGGAGGTCAGACATAACGTACGATACTTGTCAATCTGCACGGACGCGTACGCCAACTTCAGCGGGAGCCGGGAACAAAACGTAGGGACGCAGTAGGCGAGTCATGATGACAAATAGAAACCACCCCTCCCTAAAGAAAGTAGGGGGAAGTGCGAAACCTAAAAGTGCGTCCAACCTCCACTGAAAGTGCGTCCAATGGATCGTCCAATTACCCAAATCACAAACTAAGAAGGAAACCATGCGACCATTTTTCGCGCACTAAGTAAGCGCACTGAGATATACTTTTGCAATCCTTCTTCATGATGGATGCCTGTATTTCCTTATATAGAATTGTCACCTTTTTGGGATTTTAAAGAGACCCTGAAACACTTTTCTCAACTTTTTTTCAAAATCTTAAATGCTTGGAAAGCGTAGTCAACTAGCACATCCAGTACACTTTTATTAGGGGGTCGCAAAGTACCTCAGCGAAAAATTACTGCCCATCAGAAAACTTATAAACTTGCTCAAAAGATTTTTCTGTCTTTCCCGGTCTTGGCGATGGTCGACCGCTCAAATTTCGTCATTGCAGCGATGTAGCAGCCATTGGCCGGATTTCCTTCAGTTGGAACAACGACCGCCTTCGATGGCCACTTCAAAAGAAAGCCCCGAATGCAAAGCAGGAACGGGAGGCGTATCTGCTGCGACGAGCAAATAGCGCAGTGCCGCTCGGTGCTGGCGATACCTACAACTTTCGCATTGCTCCCAGACGCGAAGGAAAGAGCGAGACCGTTTACTGGACATGTTGCGGAGTCCAAAGCAACCGTTTTGAGACAATGGAAGCCCCGTTTCACGCATGCGCAGTCTGTCCAGAGTTTTCCGGTCGACCAACCGGTCGCTTTAAAAAATCGGCCGCGTAACTGCTCCCTTCATTGCAGATGTCTTCAAAAGACGACTATACGCCTCGAGCTTCGCGATCGCTGCGCCGCCTGCCGCCGCTTCTCCGCGGCACTTACGGGATGGCCGATGCGCAGCTGGTAGCGGCTCATGCAGTATTTTGGTTCCCTTTCGCTTCCTTTTGCCTTTCGGCGACCTAAACAACTTGTTATGGTGATGTCTCTAAGCAAAAAATTGGCCGCGTATCTGCTCCTCTCGTTGCAAATGTCGTCAAAATACGATAGTCTTTATCGGCTATTGCGAAGTAAATGCCTCCCTTCGCTTTGCCGCTCACCTCTCATGTTGTTCCTCTTGCGTCGCGCTCCTCCCAAGGTAAAGACGCCAAAGGTTTGCTTAAATCATTTTAAATTTCCCGCGTTCCACTGCCCCAAACCGGGTGTCTCGATGCGAACGCTGCCGTACGGCGGAGACGCGCGTTAATCGAGGCGCCCTACTTCAACGTTTATAGAACCGCGTTTCCCTACTCCACGTGCGTTGCAAGCAGACGTGGAACCTATCTAGCGGAACCTTGCGTAACTGTTGCCGGTTGATTTCTTAAAATGGCGCAAGAAGCTATAGTGGCGCGGGCGACAGTAGGCGACGGCGAAGTGAATTCTTTTTCTGCAGTTGATGAAGTATTTAATTTCGCAAAAGCAAGCATGTTTGATTTTTTTATAAAGGAACACTGCAAATATCACTTCTGTATTGATTTGCTGTCTCATATTTGCGTAATGTCTTGTTCTTCTTCAACAATATTGACAAGTATGAACCTTACACCGGACATAGACGGGTAGATTTAGCTGTGACTATATAAGACTAATGGGCAGGCATTGTTTTGCTTTTTCCGGGTGGCTGAATCGAGTCACAGACAGACAGACGGACAGACATACAGACATACAGACATACCAAAATTTCTGGGTTTAAGGAGCCCAAGAAAGACTATCGTCTTTAATAGTACGTTTAAGGCACTTCAAAAAACAGATGCGTCCTGATAGAGCGCTCGAACGCCAAGAGCTATCCGAGGACGCGGAGTGCGCGCTTCTTCGCCGCTCTTACGGGCGTCGGCGACGGCAGCAGCATATCACCACTTTCACCTTTTGTCGCCTCGTTTATAGCTGGTACTGGCACAGTGAGAGGTTGGTCTCGTTTTGCGGCGCGGACAGCGAATGCGGATTTGTTTCGAATATATAGGTACTGGAAAAATATGATTCGGGGATGTGATTACCGAATACCTGACGATAACTCGTGCCTTTTATGGGAATAGATGCCACGCGAAATGTTATGTATATTAGAAGGCTCCACGTCGTGAAATATGTGCCCATTAACGACTTATAGCAAGAACAAATGTGGGTTAATGAAACCACGGAAAAAAGAAATGGTCTGCAATTCCAGGAGAAACGAAATAGGTCGTACGGGAATGAAAAAAAAAACCAGTGTCGCTTCGGAAATGCTAAAAAAAGTTCGTCTAAAATTAAGCCAGGTAGAACTTACCAGAGCACTAGGTGCGAAATGCACTGCTATTTCGCAAGACGTGGGGGGGCGTACGGAAGGGGGACGCTTAATGATAGTTGTGTTGAAATGCGGAGCGGAACCAAGGGATGGATGTTTTAGTAATCACACACACACAAGCTGCGCGTTCACTTTTATTTAGTTTTTCGGCTTTAACGAACAGCGGATCACTCGGCTGACGCATTTTTCGAGGTATGCAGTAAGTATACGTAGCCACAAGCGATAAAAGGTGTCGTTTGAAGAGTGTGGTATCTGATGAAGCCCTCTGACTCACTTTTTTGCTAGATTCTACAGGCTGCCTATGTCATATAACAATGTTTCGAGGAAGAGTTTAGTCGCGGACGCGGATATATAAGCGGATGATATATGTAGCAGATGATGAATGTTTGCGAGTGCTCACCTCGCGACAAGACGACCCAGCAGTGAATTCTTTGTCGTGTGCTGAGTCCCACATATAATTTTGCATTATCCATCGTACTTATTTCGTAGAATATCTGTGCAATTTATGTCACATTGGCTTGTTCTGGGTAGTCATCAATATCTGAGATATGAAGTGTAACTGGTGAGCTGTGCTCCGCTAGATAATGTAAGCCCACGAAACCGATTTGTGTAGCATGAGCATCTGAACGAATGCTGCGTACGGAGGTACTGATAATAGGTTTCAGGCCATGGAATTACAATAAGCTCCATGCATATGCCGGTTTCGCGAGGCCGCCCTGTGTCACACACCTGGCGTTTATGCGGACTGAATGTACCACACTAACATCGCGTCAGAAGCATTTACACTCTCGTAAATACACAACATTTGCGAAAAAAGTGACTGCTCCACATTTATATGTATTTCCAAAGCATACAAACGGAAAATATCAGTCGCGAACATGCCGCAAAAGCAACGGCGACAGTGGTCAGCGGGCCGGAAACTCCCGCGGCGGCATTCGAAACGGGCCGCTAGGGGGATTTCAGTGGCGCCCCTACAGGCAGCGCTCGAGGCGTATAGCCATCTGCGGCCCCTCTCTATCCAGCCACCTCTGACGCTCTTCCCCTCCCGTCTTGGTCCTCCCAGGATAAACGCACTAGAGGTTTGCTGAATTCAATTCAATTTTGCCGCCATCGCACTGCTGGTACGCCACCTGTTTGGGCTTTTTGCTACTGCCTCGATTGGCGTTCGAGCCTCAATCTTCAGGCGTCACCGCGAGCCTTTTTTTTTTTTTTATGTTGTGGTTATAAAATATTGCTTATAACGCGTTTTGTGTGTGTTTGCTATGGCAAGGATTAGGTCGCAGTCGATTTAAAATTAATGAACAGGGCCAGCATCCACTGTGCATTTACTTTTTGCTTCAGATGTGCCTAATACTTTTTTTTTCTGAACGATCTTGACAAGTATAACGTGTGCTACCAGATTTAATAGCTTGGAAATGTTTTGCCTGAATAAATGTCTCGTTCATGGATTCTTCAAACTTTTGGCCTGGCGGTTCAATTTAAGGACAGACAGACAGACAGACAGACAGACAGACAGACAGACAGACAGACAGACAGACAGACAGACAGACAGACATTTTCGCGTTTAGTAGCCCAAGAAAAACCACCGTCTTTAAAAAAGAGCCTCAACGCACACAATTAAGAAACACGAGATTATAGAGAACACTCGAGGTATTCGTACTGGAGTGCACACTGTAATACACGGCGCGTGATGCGTGACCGAGCAACGTCCACGTACCGCTCGCTTTCATGCTCTCCTCGATCTCGGCGCCCATTTCTTCGCCGTATAAATATCTATGGCCATGGGTGGCGATCTTCTGCAAGAGGCCCGCAAGCTTCGGTTGCTTCAGTGTTTCCCCTGTTTGGAGTAATCGTCCATCCGTACTGACAACAGCCCTGCAAGAGCAATGAGGCATAAGCATAGCATGCTACAGGGTCTTCAAACGACAGCACAGCAAATGATTGATTGATTGTACGGTTTAACGCGCCGACGGAACGCAGGCGATGAGGCGCGTCGTAGTGGAGGGCTCCGGATTAATTTTGACCACCGGGGATCTTTATCGTGCGCCATAGATCTCGTACACACGGGCGTTTTTGCTTTTCGCCTCCATCAGAAAAGCGGCCGCCGCGGCCGGAAATCGAATCCGCGACCTCGTGCTCAGCAGCGCAACGCCTTAGCCACTGAGCCACCGCGGCGGGTACAGCACAGCAAATGAAATAGACGAAGACGAAAAAAAAAAGCCCGCTGTAATGCCAACAATAGCACTGTGGGTATGGACATAAAAATATAAAGAAATAAACGCTACGAGAAAGACCAGGTAACTTGCGAGTAATACTGGTGGGAAGTATATATTGATGTCTTCGTTTCATGCAAAAAATCTCGGACCATCTCCACTACCGTGAAACCTGGGGACGGGTGAAGCAGTGAGTAGTAAGTGTATTCAAAGGTTGTAAGACTCTGTCTTGCCACACGGAGTGCGCTGATTGGACGCCGGAGAAGCGCCGGTGACAGGAGCAATCGCGCATCTTGCTGGGGCGGTGGAGCCCTCTCTTGCGTTGCGATTGCCGGAATCAGGCGGCGCAGCGAGATAACGGACCCAAGTAGAGCCTCATGTACCGTCGTCAGAGAGTCACGCTGAGGCGTCGATAACCACGCGGTTTAAATAGTCATATAACTGTTCGAACCTCGTGAACCGCTGGCGCTTGTCATACATCTCCCCGTTGTTTAGCGCGAAGAAAACTAGATACATTACAGGCAAAATCTGTGTATATAACCGCCAGCACCCGCGTTCATTTAGTTAGGAACGGTCGGTGGGTTGGCTTTACGATAGTAAGCGAAAAAAAGTGGCCGCGCAAGAAATAAATGGCGCATTCGAAATGACGCAGGAAGGCTCCAACCACACAAGAAAAAAATTACGCGTTTGAAATGACGCAAAACAACTCCAGCAAACGAAATTATAAATCAAGCAAACAAAGAACAGAACTCCCGCTGCCGCAGTTTCAGGCAGGGGGCACGCGAGCACTGCGAAGCCGGGAAATTCGAAATGCATTAAGTGGCAGCAGTGAGCGGATAACGGCGCTGCAGCCCGTTATGCCGAATCGCTGCTCTCCACTTCCGGCTGCTTTCACAGTGAGTGGAACGGCTTGCCTAGCTTCGAGAGCCGGTGGGCATTTGAGTGTAGCACAAATTATAACCCCTCTAAAACAGTTTCTGCTTGTTCTTGACGATTGCTCAAGCGGACAGGAAGCGTTCCAGAAGCCTTTAAATTATAATAGTTCATTTTGAACCGGTATTGTCCAATCTACACTTTTAGTACCCGTTATGTTGTAGCGGGAGGCGTTGGAAAACGAATGTCACGGTGTTTTATTATTACAGTGACTACATGAGATCGCTTTCGACGACGACAGGAGACGTCGACAGCCAGAGCCTCTAAGGGGTTATGATTAACACAGCGCAGGGGACAGGACGATAAAAGCTGACAAAAACGGCGCTGGATCATGGATCCTAACCGACTCGCCCCGCTTCGCACTCTTGTCCCCTAAGGGGCTTAGCCCATAAAATAAAGTTGGAAGTTGCACTCGTTCTGTCTCCCTCTTGTCTTCTCCCTCGTCTTTCGCGTAGTTTTAATTATATCGTCTCTCATGAACCAACTAACCAACAACCGAGTCCTTGCAAATGAGTTTCGAGGAACGCTGAAACATGAGACAAAATGCAACTTTGTTCGGTTTGAAAGAACTAGCATTCGTAAGTCACGCAGCCCCTTTCTACCGCGAGCTATTACGGAAAAAACTCGGGGAATGTTGAAAAACATTTAAATTTCACACCACAGGTACGTGATGTGGGTTCATAGTGATGAAACAGCGCGCAAAAAACCAGGACAGAAAGAGGAGGACAACAACACGAGCGCTGTCCTCTTCTTTCTGTCCTGGTTTTTTGCGCGCTGTTTCATCACTATGAATCTGTACCAACTGGCCCAGTTCGCGACACTTTTGAACGTGATGTGGGCCAGCACTAAGGTACAGTTATCACTCTGCTAACTGCATGTTTTCATTCATGATACGATCAAATTCAACTAGACGCCCCACAACCACCCGGTCATATTTCTTGCCTGTGTCTGAGTTCGGCGGTCGCCAATTGCACAAACAAAATTCTGTGACGTCATCTAGAGAAATTGCTTGGAAGAGGCTAGCGAGTCGCCACTCCTGCTCATATATTAATCTAAATTTTCCGATAAAATTGGAATCACTGTTATCTGGACAAAACGTTTACCTTTATCAACCAAACTTGGAATTTCTCTTAATAGTGACTTTATAGTAACGGCGATCACGTCACTTGCTTCTTGCGTTTCTTCGAGGAACGCAATAGACCCTTTGCAAAAAGGCGGACAAAACTGAGAATTCAGCGGTGGTGAACGCGAACTGGTGGTGAACGCGACGACGCCATAAGGAAGGAAGCAGGTCGTGCCAACGCCGTTGCGGTTGCACGTTTTCGCCCACGGCTTCACGAGTCTGTCGCCCCATCGCCGTAGTCATATTTCTCTCCTGAAGTGGTGCTTTGCGCTACCTTTCGAAGATGAACGCTGGTCAAAATCGCTTCCGCTTATCTACCCCGCTGCACAACGGCTCGTCTGGGCGAGTCGAGACGTGCCCATCTTTCTCCCATTTCTTCTCTTTTGTTCCTCCCTCTGAGTTCCTCTCAAGGTGGACTGCCTCTGCTCGCTGCTGACGCACGCGTGCGACCTATCGCTCCCGCATTAGCACCGCATTCACCGACGGAAAAATTAAGCGCCGCAAGTACAGAGGCGGTGAATCGCAAACATGACCTCTAGCAAACACATCAAAATCAGTTTCATTATGCATGCTTTGGTCATTTTCGCGAATAGTTTTGAAAGTTTGAACATACGCAACCAAACAAGGAGGCAGCGCTAAGGCTATTCTTTATTAGCAACAAATCCTACCGTTGCTTGCTGCTGTTTGTCAACACTGACGATGGCGCGTAACGTAGGACTCCACGCTGACGTATGATCGCTCGTACTCGTAGGACCTTTCAGTGGTCGACCCTCGAAGAATAAAAATCCTGAATATGCCGCTCTTCTATCGAAGGAAGGGTAGCAAAGTTATTTTCCCATCCTGCAGTGGGAAACGCCACTTCGCGGAACGCGTATGCAATTACGTGGACGGTGGACGGTAGCTACTCCATAGAACTCCGTGCTCGCAGCGTTTTCGCTTCCTTTCTAATGGCGGCCGCAGCGGGCGCACAGTGTTGCCGAGTGGGCTTACTGCTTTTCCGCCAACGGATTTAGCCATTTTGCAAAGGGTCTATTGCAGCGCCTTTGTTTAAATGCTGGTACTCCTCGGTGAACTTAGAGACCAAACGTGGGATTGGCGTTGCTTTAAAGCGCGCGATGCCATCACCCACTACAGCAGAGGGTAGCACTGGAAGCCCCGGCTGCCAAGATACTACCCAATGTCAAAACTACCACCACACACCTAAGATGGTTTCCAGCCCACACGGGACCGTCTCTGGACGCTTCGCCAACCGTAACGAGGAAGGCGGACGCCGTCGCGCGTGAGCTCGCGTGCCGCACGACGCCCCCCCGCCCCTCGGAAGCGGAAGAAAGAAGAAAAGAAGAAACGGACCACAGCTAACTTCGAACCACTCATGGAATTCGGAGAGATACTCGGCTGGTACCGGGAGACCCGCCGACAAACTACCCACGCCTCATCCAGGTTTAAGCAGAAGAGAAGGTGTCCTTCTACGACAACTACAAACCAGGACTGTCCTCACACCGGCACTCGCTCGACATGTGAACCCCGGATTGTTTTGCGAGTGTAATGTGCAGTGCGTGCGGGGAGGACCGGCTACCTTAGCCACTTGATGTGGGGGTGTGGTGTTCCCGTGCAGGGGAATACCTGGGACTCGTTTCCACCGGACATTGAACAGTGCGTCACGTCGCCCCATCAAGGCGATGCAACTCCAAGCTATCCAGCGGCTCGATGCTGCGCTGGCCCGGCAGAGGCGAACGGAGACTCCTCCTAGTAGCCAATGATGAGTCAGGCAACATAGAGGTCTAGCGAGACGGAGGGGTGGCGAAGCCCTGCGCGGCATGACCACTCCCTCACACGCCGGATAGTGATAATAAAGTCTTGTTCTCTCTCTCTCTCTTGCGACAGAGGACACCGCGGTCGAGAAGCAACCATTGGTCACTCCTCTGCGATAACGTCGACGTCAGGAGCAGCCTCTTCACTAGTAGACGGTGATCATCAAGCTTGCGCGGGGTGGGAGGGTGACATGATCATCGGCGATCCTTACAGCAGCACGGTGTTCGGGGTTCGGTTCCGGCGTCATTGAGTGATCTGGGGAAAAAGTTATAGACTGGTCTGTAGATAATTATTGCACCGTTGTCCGTCAAAAAGTCCCTTCCAATAATTACGTCGGGGGAGCAGTTAGGCAAAATGACGAACGCCGCAGGGTATGTTTGTACCGTTTATGGTGACGCGCGATGTGCACGTTCCACTTGGCGTTACGAAATGGCCTCCTGCTGTGCGTATGTGCTGACCGTCCCATCTGGTTATAACTTTCTTCAGCTTAGATGCAAATGGTCCGCTCATTACCTGAGTAGTCGGCTACCCGTGTCTATGAGGGCGACTACATCAACGCCGATAATAGACACCTTGACGTCGGATACCGCCTTCCTCGAGTTACGGGTGGCGTCGGGGCGTCGCATCTCGGCTTATGCGCGTTGACGGTCGGGCACTGTGCGTCGTCGTCGTCGTCTTCTCAGGGGCCGGCTCGGTCATGTCGGGTATGCGCGTCGCGCAGTGTAGCTGTCGTCGTGTTCGGGAGTCTCGTCAGGGTTAGGTCGGGTCGTCGGGATGAGGGCATGTCGTGAATCACTGTCCACGGCACGTCCTTGCGTCGTTGGAGGGTTTCCGGTTTTTCGCTTGTAGAGCAACTTCACCTCAGAAGTTGCTGCTTTTAGTTTGCCCCGCGTGGGAAGGGGGACCTTCAACGGGCGAGGTCAGCATTGCTACGGCGCGGTTCGGCGATTGGTATGGGTAGGGCGACGGCAAACGACTGAAATGGGCTGTACCACGGCTGGTGTTGGAAAGGTATTCCTCGATCTCAGATGGGCGCTGGCCCGGGTCGGAGGGCGAGGTGCGTCGACGGAGAACCCTCGCAAACCGAGCCTCTTGTAAGGGCAGCGGCGGTAGATGTGGTCGGCCTCTCCGCAGTGGTAGCCCCGCGGACGATTATCGGCGGTTCGCCATACGTCCGTCTTCCTCGGCGTCTGGTTTTGGGCTGCAGGGGGTCGGGCGGGCGACAGTGGACGGCGGTACGGCGGGACTTCTTGACGACGGGTTGGTGTAGGGCGGGGTCGACGAACAGCCGCGGAGAGTAGGTCATAGCTTGTGGCTCGCGTCGTACTTCGGGTTAGAAGCCCCCAAAGCGAGTTGAATTTCTTCCCGGACCACGTCGCTCACATAGGTGAATTGGGGGTTGCGGCGGTGTTGGGAAGAGTTACCGGCAGGTTCTTCCATGAAGACAGAGGGATTGTCTCACGTAGTGGGTTAGAGCTAATAGCCCCAGCATCGATCGTGTCCGCAACTAGCGCATTGATGGGACGGTCGTACTGCCTCGTGCGAATTTCCAACGTCTTCTCCATGGCGGCCGCCTCAGACGCGAATTCGCCTACCGTTTTAGGGGGGTTGCGCACAAGGCAAGCAAAAGTTCTTGCTTTACTCCTCGCATCAGAACCTGTTCTTTTCTTCCGTCATTTCCGGGTCCGTGTGACGAAATAGTCGCTTCATTTCCTCAACGAAGATTGCGACTCCTTTGCTGGGGTTCGAGTTTCCAGCAAAAGCGCAGCTCGTTCTTTTTCTCACCATGGTCGTGAAGGTCTTAGGGAACTCGCTTTTGAATTGCGTCCAGTTGGTCAAGGCGCTCTCGTGGTTCTTGAACCAAGTTCGAGCTGCATCCTCCAAGTAAAAGGAAACATACCGGAAGGTTTCTTCATCGTCCCACCTGTTGAAGATCCGGACGCACTCCAGCTTCTCCAACCATTCATCCGGGTCTTCAGCGGGGGCTCCTCGGAATGATGACGGTTCCCGGGGCTGCTGCAGCACGATTGGGCGACGTTGTTTCTTGCACCATGGTGGTGGTTGCAGCGGTCGTTGTCTTGGGTCTTTCTGGCAGGAGGCCGAACTCGGGCGGCAAACCTTGCAGTCGGCGGCTGGCTCTACTTGGACTGGCTTAGCGGCTTCCAAAGGTCGTAGGGAGCATAAAGGGTGCGTACCCCGCACCAGGGCCGTACCCAGAAATTTTTTTCGGGGGGGGGGGGGTTATGAATTTTGGGAAGGGGGTAGTTTTGCTGAAAGCAACAGTAAGTATTGTTTAACGTGCTGCCTGGAAAAGATTTCGGGGGGGGTTTGACCCCCCAAACCCCCCTCTGGGTACGGCCCTGCCCCCGCACCTACCTCCACCAGATGACACGAAGCCAACACGATGCAGTTGTCTTCAAGGTAAAGAAGTTTATTGGAGCGAACTTGTGCTTCCCTAAGAACTCAAAGAATACACAGGCGGCGAGACAGCAGTCAAGAAAGTAACGTGCGAAGGCGAGCGTCGACGATTCCAATGCCGCGGCGTCTCCTCTGCAGGCTTTTTATCTTTCGGTACGCGTGGTTCTGGAACCGTCGATTCACATCCAGAACATTGCAGATCAAGGAAGATTATTCTACGCTAGTAACGTTCGGGCGAAACAGTCTCCTTATCTGAATGAGATAACCCGTGCGGCATAAAAATAAAGAATGGAACACGCGCTTCGCTTGGGACACAGATAACAGAGCATAGCGCGGCCGGGCAGTAAATACAAACAATAAATAAACCCGTACATGGTTTGCGGCAATATATATGAGCGAAATTTCAGTTTTCTATACAACCAAAGCTCGAAGCCTCCGCGGAAGTTACAATTCTTTTGTCTGCATTTAAATGCGCGCAATCTTTCATGCTGCCGTTCAAACTACGAAATCCGTAAGGCTGCAGGTCAATAGGAAAAAGAGCCGAAGCTTTTTATTCAGAATGGCCGCCATTTGCAGTTGAATCGTCGTCGTCGTCGCATGCCACTTTTTTTCCTGCTGTGGTTGCAGAACGCCAGCCGGACGCCCCGGGAAAAAAATATCGTAAAAAATTCTTTCTGCGCACAAGTACTCAATTAATAACAGCGGTGTGGATCAAGTTGCCTGGACACATCAGCAGCGCCCCTCACGAGGGTAACGGCAACCCCGCGGCGGCTCAATAGCTAAGGCTTTCTGCGGCGGAGCCCAGGACGCGGGGTCGATCCCCGGCCGCGGCGGCGGCTTTTATGATAGAGGTGAAGATCGAAACGCCGGTGTATTCGAGATTTCGGCGGGCGGTAAAGATCCCCAGGTGGTCTAAATAATCCGCAGCCCTCCACTACGGCGCGCTCATCGCCTGTGTAGTTTCGGAACGTTAAACGCAATAATCAATCAACATGGAGTGGCAGCGCAATGCAGTATTTAGGTTCCTGTTTTTAGAAACAACAGTCCTCGGTCTGTCTTTCACTGAATCCCGCCGCCCGACCGAGAACGGCTGAAAGAATGCGTCAACACCGCACCATTTTGAACTACTAAAACTGCTGCCAAAGCTCAGAAATGTCCACATTATTCAGCGCAAAGTGCACCTCAGGCGTACTTGAGGCAGCATATAATTGCATAACCAGGACTATCCGCGTTCTTTAATTGAGAGTAGCCGTTAAAATGTTCTTGCAAAATAAACAAAAAAAAAAACAAGTGAAAAATGGTGTCTAATTGGGGGCGAGGTAAAAGAAAAGACTCAAACAAGCCATGCCAGCTCGAGCAGTCCTTAGCAGAACAGAAAACAAAGGTTTCCAAAATATGGCGCGCAAGTACTGCGAACGGGAGAAAATTGAAAGGATTGTGCAAACATCCGCTGCATTCATAGGTGGGTGGAGTATATTAGAAGTGAAGTGCTGCGCAGTGAAGCCCCGTTATAATAAACAAATCGCGACCTATAAATAACGGAATATTTCCCATCATGCGAGTCACTCATAATACTTAATTCATCCGCGAAAATTGAAACTGAAGCCCTTATTCTTTCTCCGACAAGCAGAACAACCACTTGAAGGGAATAAGGCATAAGCATCGTATGCTACGTGATCCTTGGGCAAGAGCATGGTGAACGAAAGACACAGTTGGAGGGGCTCTGAAGCATCAATCAAAGTAAGTCTAACCGCACACGTGTGTGGGAGAAAAATTAGGTAAAAAAAAAAAACTGGCGAAGTTTTCACTAAGTCGTGCAAGGCTTGAACCATAGCGAAGCTGCAGGATTTACGCAACCACTGAAGGACATCACCACGCATTCGTACAAGTTTGAAATTGTTTATTTACATGTTCCGTCGTTGCTTTGCACCGCGCTAGTAGTATGCATCGATATCGTCATGTTCCTCACACCAAGTATTATGCGTGGTAGCGCATGACGACAGCTGGGGCGCAGCGGCGGCGCGTATACGTGCTCGACGCTATGCGCGGATTTCCTGGAGTCAAGTCAAGGTTCCGTCGAGCAGGTGTTGCGCCAGCTGTGGCGTTGTTGGTTGGTAGACAACGCGAGGCGCCTCCTCGGGATTTTCGCCAGTTTTATTATGCTTGATAAAGCCACTCGGCGCGAGGCTAGGGACACTCGGCAATCTGCGCGAGGCACGCGCTCACGAATGCTCAGGCATTTTCTTGCCATTTTTCACGTGCTACGCGTTACGCGCGACACATTACCGCCAGATACAGCAGCTCATCTGTTATATCACCCCCTCCCCCCCCCGCCGAGAACGTTCTGCAGGCTTGTCATCGCCCACACTGGAACGTGAGAAGAGAAAACTGTTTCCTCGATGCATGCTACATTACATCAGCCTTCACAGCATGGAGCACCGTTGTATCCATATGGAAATCCACAGCCAAAAGAAACATTTGTTTCTTGATGAACGTTTTGGACACGCCTTGGATTTTTATTGTATTCCTTCAGAACCGACTATCCCACAAATCTTATGCGCGTGGTTATTTCTCACAACCATAACCATTTTTATGGCCTGCTATTCACGCAGTTACAAGCGAAACACTTTCAAGCGCAAAATCAATATTTATATATCAAATTACCGTGCTTTACGCGTGGAAGCCTAGGCAGGCGTGTGTATCGCAGTGGACAGCTAAGAGTACTTTTTCTGCCTGAGGATTTGAGAATATGAGCGAAATCTTAACACCCCGGCGCTCCCGGTTTTTTTTTTTCACCACAACGAAATAACCAATCAGCCACGTCTGTCAGAATAGCGCCGCAATGCCAGAGCATCAGAGCCAGAGTTCGCCAAGGCTGCCAGAATTAGTTTTGGTTTTCCTTGTCACAATGCCATAGTTTTACATTAAACACAAACAATTCAATCGAAACCAGCGTTATTGATTGAATTAGGGGATTCGCTCAGTATGGGGTCGCTATAATTAAATTTATTATATTACCAAAATTACATTCAAAAGCATTGTGGAAGTCCAGACGCTTACAGAAGGTCTGCCGCTTTTTTGGGGTGAATTGCCCGCAGATACACGGCGAGCTTGGGGTCAACCGGGAAGCCGTTAGTAGCAAGATCGATGGCAGGCTTGATCAGGTGCGGCCCAAGCAACCTTCGAGTTCGTCATCCTCAGCAGATTCTCGTAACCCATAACTGCCCAGGCACAATGGCGGACATCGGACCTGGACACCGCGCAAGAGAGGAAAAGACAGGACCCGATGCTTCAGTTTTCACAATAAGGTTGTCTGTACTCCCCAACAACTATGTAGCATTAGTGAGACTTCCCTCGGACAGTTCGCACCAACAGCCCATATAGATTCAGTCGAGCAACTTGCCTGACTGCCACCATGCTAGGGTAGTCGCTGGCTACGAGGGGGAAAAGTGGGCAGGGAAACGGATCGACAGACGGCAGATCAGAATATAAAGTCACAGCTAAGCGAACGATTTGATAGAAGTAAATAAGAACCGTAAATGACTGCAAACGGTGAATATACAGGGAAGTTTTACAACGGCATGCGATTCACTTCAGCTCCAGGCTAGGAAACAACGTAGGGTGGCGCGTAACGGGGAAAGCGGTGGCTTCTTTATGGTGCCGAGTTAACCTATAAGAGAAGGCGAACTACCTAGTTTGATAAATGTGTAACTTGAGACTTATGCACTCCGCTGGGAGTCTGCCAGGTGTAGAGCTGACCGAAGTACATATACACAAAGCATAGAACAGAGGCAAAGCTTGTTTAATTTGAAACAGAAGAGGGAACAACTTAGTAAGAGACAAATGTAAGCAGAAAAAAATATATACCTCGTAAGTGGAAACGGAGAAAATGCAATACCTATGCGATTAGCTGCATAAACATGCAGGGGACATAAAGCTTGATAATATGGTGGTAATACAAAACGACCTTGAATGGGAAAAAAATGAAGGAAGCTCACGCTAACGCGTAAGACTTGAGGGTAGCGAAGCTGTATACTACCTTCCCGACCATCACGGCGAAGTCCACGATTGCGGCCGATCTCCCCTGTACGCTCTATATAAGTTCCCTTAAGGCGTCTTCATCAAAGCGCTCCAGAATGACCTGCTGAAGTGAGCGTGTGTGTGTGACTTCGGCGAATAAGGAAGCCCAACATAACATTTGACTGCAAAAGTGCACCCGCGCAGGGACAACGCGCAAGGCGTGAATGGCGTTTTGCCTTGAGCAATGTCCCAGTGCAGTAAGTAGCCCTATTTCTGTCAAATTGTAGGTTCGGCCACGTCATTTGCCAATTTGCATACTAGTCCACTGCGATTGGTCATTCTGGACAATTGTGGTGAAGACGCCCTACGAAACTTAGAAGCTTTCATGCACTCCCTGCAAGCCTGTTCTGCTTGCTTTATTAATAACGGTGCATTGGTCTCGAACGGGGCACTCCGGTGCGTGCAAAACTCGGCGCGCGGTGGAGACAAATCAATCTGTTTTAACCAGCGGCTGCCAAAACTTCTTCATGGGGCTCTGGGCATGCCTGAGGGCTGAGTTTCTTTGGGTTTTATTCAGCAGCACGTGCTACAGAACGCGTCGTAGTTTCATGCGCGTTTCTGATGCACGCCCAAAACGCGTTGCATCAGTGGAAGTACAGGAACTACTGGTTCCAGACGCTGAATTTTTCTCTTAATGCAGCATTTTTACTGCTTTCGCGTTAAAATACGGGTAACAAAATCATCACTATTATCTTACCGATAAGGTTTTCCATGGTGACATTCTTGAACGTGTCCTCAGTGATGGCAGCCGGGGAGACACCAAGGGCGTCGAGCACTTTGACCTTTCCTCTGCGGAGAAAAAAGCGAAGAAAAGACAGCGGAAGGCGACAATTGTTAAGTTTACGTTAGCAGGACCAGGTGGTGTATTAATGACTGAGCCCAAACGCAGTCATATTCGATTAACATCAGCTTGAAACTTTTTGTCCATGCCAGGAGAGACATTACGGTTGCACTTTGTAGGCGGCGGAAAAAATGTACGTAACAGTCACAGAATTCCATCTACGCCATCGCTGCCATCTTGTTACGCCGAAAAAGTTGCCCTCGCATGAACTCAGCGCGTTCAGCGCGTTCAGCTGTCATACAGTGCGTGAATTTTAACACGAAAGTGTTTTATTCCGGGATGCACAAAGATTCGCTGACGTCATATCCGTCACGGAAATGACGCCACCTACAACGAAGCAAGCGGCCTGTAAAAAGTGCACCCCCTGCACACAGGGTCTTCTTGCGGGGAAGCAACCTTTAGTACTAAAGAGTACGTTATACTTAGGGTTGGTTGTTTTCGGGTCTTATATTTTAACGCGAAAGTGTTTTAGGCCGCGATACACGAAGATTTCACTGACGTCATATCCTTCACGAAAATGACGCCAGTACACCTTTGCCGAAGCGACCCTCCAGCACGCCGTCGATCGCCAAGCACACCCATAAGACAAGCCGCCGACCCGCAAATCATACTCAGCTGCAGATTTCGCTGCACATTGCACTTTCGTATTTTCCCGATTCTTATGACAGAGGAATATCAACCACAGTTTTCCTCATAATTCTGCGGCAATCCGAGGCGGCGTTGGCAGTATTCTGAAAGAGGCTATCGTCTCCTCATTGACCGTACAAAGAATTTGCTAAAAATAGTATTGAATTGAACGCGAAGGCCAATTGAAGGAGCTGTGTCGGAATTGTCTGCGCGCCAGTTACAAGCAGACGATTGCGTACTTTGGTCTAGTGCATGGATGTCATCGTCACGGAAACTTGGGGAAGCTCCCGACGCTACAGCTGCGAACATACAGCGGTGAGTTCTGCCCGTGGCTCAGCTTCCGAACGCAGTACAAGGTAGCTGTGTATCACGACCATTGCCTAAGCAAAGACGAGAAATTTCAATACATTTGTCGATTCTAGGGGGATTTGCGGCTCACTTCATCGCCGGACAATAAGCGATAGAGGACTGTTACGAAGACGTCGTTTAGTTTCTCTCTCGACGTTCCGGGGACACGCGCTGAATTGTGCGATACCTTCATGAGACCCCGTGTGTCAATCACTATGGAGCGTTTTAAAGACGATCGTCTTTCTTGGGTTACTTAAACCCAGAAATTTTGATCTCTGTCTGTCTGTCTGTCTGTGACTTGATTCAGCCACCCGGCCAAAGTGAAAAAAAAAAATCTGCGCAATAGTCTTATATACTCAGAGCCAAATCTAATCGCCTAAGTCCGGTATTAATGTTAATACTTGTCAACATTGTTGAACAACAACAAGGCAACGCAATTATAAGGCACAAAATCAATACATAAGTGATATCTGCAGTGTTCCTTTATTAAAAGATCCATGGCTTCTTGATTTTTGAGATAGCAAAAGATATTACTACATCTGTTTCAGAAAACCGTCTCCTGCTGTTGCCCGCGCTCCTTGCGGCATTTGAGAAATCACACGGCAACAGCAACGAAAGGTTCCACTAGATAGGTTCCTCGTTCCGCTTGGAACGCACGTGGAAAGGCAATTTGGTTCTATAAACGTTGAAGTAGGGCGCGTCGATTCAGGTGTGTCGCCGCCGTACGGCAGCGCTGGCAGCGAGGCAACCGATTCGGAGCGGTAGAACTCGGTAAATTTAAAACGACATAAGCAAACCTCTAACGTGTTATCTTGGCACGAACGAGACGGGAAAGAAACAGCATGAGAGGTCAGCAGGAAAGAAAAGGGAGGCATTTACTTGGGAAATATCGACACGGGCTGTCGTCTTTTGTCGACATTTTCCACGAAAGGAGCAGATACGGAGCCAATTTTTTTCACCTTGCCCCCTTGGGTCGGTTTCACTACATTGCGGGGAAGTCGTTTTTGAAGGAAATATAAGATCCCTGAAATCTTAGTCTGCAGTCGATTAGATGTTCTCTGAGTAAAAAATAAACAAAAATATCCTGTGGTGGTGGCCCAAGGGCCTATATTATAAAATACCTCCTTTACATCGAGCCCCTATATATATATATATATATATATATATATATATATATATATATATATATATATATATATATATATATATATATATATATATATATATATATATATATATATATACAGTCAAACCCGGTTATAACGAACTGCAATATGCGCCACTATTAGTTCGATATAGCCAAACCCGCCTATAACGAATTTATTGTTACGAGTTCGCAATACGCGGGAATCTCCTTGCCATCCCCGCATGCAGAAACGAACAAAATAAAGTATGTCATTACCATACACAAAACAACCAATTTATTGCAAATAATAAAGTTACTTTCCGGCTTAACGCCTTAACTGTCTACTTCCAAAAAAAAGTGGTGATTTTTGTTTTCCCTTTCGTATTGGCAGCGTCAACTAGCACAGCGTTCTTTAAACGAGACATTGTTTGCTCCAGTTGGAGTCCGTGTCCTTCAATATCGAAGAAACATTGGCGGAGGAAATCGACTGCCGAAAGGACTTCATTAAGCGTCGGATGGCTTTCATTCGCGACATCCTCTGCCTCCTCGGTGCTTTTCATCAGCATTACGACGGTGCTGCTGACGGTGCCCTCGTCCGAGGGGCTTACAGTGACGGCAACGTCGTCGTCGACACTCAGGAAGTCTTCGAAGGACACTCCCTTTCGTCACAGCATCGGGAAAGTTGGCGAGCTGCCGCCTTGGTCCGGACTCACTGACTGGGCGGGTTCCGTCATGAGTTCCGCGCGTCGGAAACAGTTACGGAAAGTGTCGGGCGTCATGTCACTCCATACGAGGCGCAATGTCTCAGTCGGGGCCTTTGTTCAGAAGTCGCGACCGTTCAAAATCTTAATCGCCGCTCCGATACCATGCATTTTGGCCGCCATTCTAGGCACCCTGAGTTCGATATATCAGATGTGAAGTTCGTTATAAGGAATGTGTTTCGCGTGTATTTTCGTAACTGATTTATTTTTGTTCGATATATAGCATAATTCGCTCTATCCGGGTTCGTTATATTCGGGTTTGACTGTATATATATATATATATATATATATATATATATATATATATATATATATATATATATATACGATAGAGAAGTCAAACTGACAAAACATAACATTTATTCTAACGTTTCGACCGGGGACCGGTCTTTTTCAAAGTTACAAATAGCGCAGATCAGTTGGGTTTAAATACATTTCAGTTTTGGGCGGAGCAAGCAGATGTATCAAGCAAAACGTAGGCTCTACGCGACACAGAAGTATGCGAGGTCACAGAACGCAAGGTGGGGGGGGGGGGGGGGAGGGAAGCGTTGAAGTAGTGCCGGTGAACAGAGGGGAAAGGGGGGCTACGGCCGGACTGGAGGAGCGGCGCACGCGCACTTTCATACGACCTGCGCACCCAACAAGGAAACGATACAGCAGATTCTTGACAGAGTGAGGGCGCTTCGAACCAACCCTCTACCCTCCCAACCCTCTTTTTTCTTAGTCGACGCATCGCCTCTGGCCGAGCGAGATGACAACGCTTGCCGCACGTGTTTTGGATTTGCCGCGGAATATCACCGGTACCAATGAATGCACTTCAGTTGCATGATTAAGAGTTTTAGCTGTATGTTTTTGACAGTGCGCTCGCTGCCAGCGGTCCGCTCAGCCCGGCCGGAGCGTGAGCAGCAGAAACACGTTTAGCTAAGCGATAACCGTATCTCCCTCGGCGGGAAATCATTCGCGTCACTGGTCGTGCCCGGTGCGCGTGCAAAGCAAGGCATCATCCGAAAGGAAAAATGAGAACTGATATTTCAGTCACGGAAAATGCCGCGTTTATTGCCTGCCTCACCATTGTCATATAATACAGTCGCTGATAATATATGAAGGCCTCGCATATTTTTCTTCATGTGCCCCGAGTTGAAATGTTCTTTCAATTTTTTGATTAGGCGCTTTCCGAGTGATAATGTTAGGCTGTTTGACCCTATTAGACGAAATTCAGAAGGGGGGAAGGAGTCGCCTATTTTAATGACGCACATGTAAATTTACACGGACAGGTATCACGTGTAGCCACGGCAGGGCTAGGGCAGTGGCAAATGCGCGCGCGCCGCCGCTCTACCCCGCCCGTGCTGTAGGTCAACCGGCGAGGGTTGGTCCGCAGCGCCACGAACTAGCGCCGGTGAAAGGTGGGAAACCTTTTCTTTCCTCCATGGGTGGGAACTATACCCGAAGCGCAAGGCCGTATGAAAGTGCGTGCCCGCCGCTCCTCCAGTCTGGCCGTGGGGGGCGTAATCAAGGGGAACGAGCTAGAGTTACTGTATATTGCGTAGCGCAAGAGTTGCTGCGTCTGATTGCCACATGCCGCGGGTTCCAGTTCGACATAAAGCCCGCTTTCAGTGCTGCGGACAGTCAGTTCTACCATAGCCTCCTGGTTATATAGGAGGCTATGGTTCTACTCAACTGGGCATCGGCGGTTGTGGAAGCGGCGGCACCGGCGGCCGCTCATCTGATAAGCGGTCCGATGTCGTCACAGAACAGGGAGGATTATGTCGTGCGCCAGTTTTCGCTCGGCCGCTCCTCGCCGCTGCCACTGGCGCGGCGACAGCTTTTTTCACGCGTGAAGGGTGGCTTTCCCGCACGACCTGGAACTCAAGATGGCGGATGGACGCGCAACTCTGCTCCCCTAGGGGAGCTATATACAGGGATTCTAGAACGAGCCCACTCGTCACAAGCCCACTCGTCACCGGAAAACTCGTCATAGGCCAACTCGTCACACCGGCCTTTTGGTACAGTGCCATCTCGAGATAGGAACTCTCGTGCGAGGCGCCTTTTCGTCGCATGGATTTCGTTACACCGCGGCCGGGTGAACAAAAGCCTAGAAGCCGTGATCGGAAAATGGCGTTGAAAGCCGGTCTGAGGCTGGTTTCTACAGTGGTAAGTTCGTTACGGCTGTTTAGGGAGGTCTGTGCGACCAGCAGGTGTGCATAAAGAGCTGTTTTTTTTTCCTTTGAGGGGAAGGGGGGGGGGGGGGGGGGGAGAGGTCAGCGCGAACTGCGCTTCTTCAAGTGCTGATCGTCAGAGGTGTTGGGTGGGGTACTTCCGCTTTTTTCGCGCATAACCTGCCCTTGCATACAACCCGCACCTCCACTTTCAGTCTGGGAATAAAAAAATAAAAAAACTCCCGCAAGGCTTGAACCATAGCTAAGCTGGAGCATTTTTTTCCTATGTAAACACTGAAGGACAGACCACAAGGCTTTGCATTAGGTTTGAAATTGCTTATTTTGTTGATTTGATTGATTTTGGGGGCTTAACGCGTCGATGTTGCAGGGAATGAGACGCACTGTAGTAGACGGCTGCGATTTCATTTTGAACCCCTGGGCATCTTTAATGTGCGCGCGCCGAAATCTCCAACACACGGACGTTTTCGCTTTTCGGCACCATCCGAAAAGCGGCCGCCGCGGCCGGGAATCGAACCCGCTTCCTTGGGCTCAACAGCACAACGTCATATCCACTGCGCCACCGCGGCGGGTAATTGTTTGTTAACATGTTCCGTTGTCGCTTTTCACGGTACCAAGATGTCAACGACCGCATCGCTAGAATCCTGGCTGATCACGACAGCGGAGCCCCAGTCAACACGCTTCGGAATATTGCCCGCAACATCCGCTTCTCAACTGATGCAGTGAACAACGTCGGAACCCAGCGCTGAAGACGCCTACACAACGAGACAGCGAGGCAACAGTGCAATAGTACAACAGTACAAAGCGAGTGCAATTAACATTTTTTTAGGTATTTCATGCACAACCTGTTCACTGAGTCATTTATAACAATTTGTTTACTTTTTCTGAGTGCAATTTATACAAATTTGGATGCGATTATTATTTCAATATGATTGACTCGGTACGACGTCAAAAACTTTGAAAGAACACTTGCTCGCCTATATCATTTTTAAATGGGCGACGTATAACAGGCGGAAACATCGCTTTAACGTTCCAAAATAAGCTCGTAATGCGAGTTTTCCGTGTGACGAATATTCCGGCGACACGAGCATTCCTCGTACGAAATGGCCTGTGGCGAGTTGGCATTCCTGACCAGTTTACCTGTGACGAGTTGGCCTATGACGAGTGGACTTGTGACGAGTGGGCCTAGACCCATATACATACATATATATATATTGAGAGAGAGAGCTCCGAGATGCTAAAGGACCACTTTTAATTAGGCTGCCGAGCACAGGCCACGGAAAGACGGAACAGCCCGGGGATGATGATGGTTATCCACAGATGACAGTGGCGATGGGTTTGGATGGGCAGATGGAACACAGGGATTCACCCGCCGTGTTCCACACTGGATATAACAATGATCATGTCGCTTCCACACTTAAATATCACAGCAGTACACTCCCAATGCCCACAATATATATATATATATATATATATATAATATATATATATATATATATTATATATATATATATATATATATATATATATGCATTACAACTTTACACAAATGCTTTGCGGGCAGTAGATTTTTTTTCAGGAGAACATAGCGAGTCTGACGACAACACCGCTGGAATGTGGTAGACTCTGAAGGTGGGTAAAGGCAGACTTCAAGTGCGCACAGATGATACAATCTATAGCACAAATTTATTGCAGTCGACACTCAGTACTTGCCCTGTAAAACTGACTGACTGACTGACTGATCAATTGACTGATTAGGACATGTGCGAATGAAATAAAAGAGTGAAGTGGACCAACATTCAAGGCTGCAGAAATCATTTCAGTTTAAAGAGCTCAGCCCAACGCACCAGTGTGTGCATATTTGCTGGAATAACAGCAGCAACTGTTGCGCCTCAGAGCTTGCGTCTACTGTTTCGCTCTGATGTTCTACGACGCCAACCAGTACCGGCAGCTGTACTTACAGTGAGTACGAGTACTTTTTCACATACGCACCAGCTGGCGACTTCAAACATCGTAGAGTAACGCTAGGCCCAATGTCCTGTGGTTAGGCGTCACGATAGGTAACCTTCAAGTTGCGCCTGACAACGTACTAAGCGATACCATGCACAGTCGTGCGACTTATGTCAAGCTTGAGGCACCGGTTGACGACGCTATAGCTCAAAACGTGACGCCCTGTCGCCGGGCAGTGCCCCCGTATACTTTTGCTGCGCGACAGTCCTCGCTCAATAAATTGGAAACTACGGCAAGTTTCATGCACTAGACCATTATCTTTGTCCACGAAGAAGGCCTAGCTATAGGCTAACGGTGCTTTCTAGGTGCAGTCTTACTTTGAATAGTAGGCGGCAACGAAACCTCCGCCAATCCCTGTTGAGTATGGTATCTTGACTCCCAAGCAGAACAACATGGCGACGGCGATGTCGCCGATGGTGGCACCGTCCTTCGCCAAAGCCCTGCGGTATCACAACGGTATTTATGAAAGGCACCGCCGATACGCGGCTCTGTTTCAGCAACAGCGAGCGCGTCAGTGCTACGGTAAAGTATTCCACTACCCCCCCCCCCCCCCCCCCCCTTCCACCCGACGTTTGTAGGCGGGCTTGGTCAACCTATACTACGCCCGAAATCCCACTAGCATTGAATACAGGCCGAAGCCTCCTTGAAAAGTCGATATTCTGCCTGATGGAATGCCTGCACTGCCAAATATAAACTTGTCTAGTGTCCTCTTTTTTATGGTACAGTTGGCTTCCACAGGGGCCAGCTGCCTCGTCAGGGCCAACGCTGATGAGTAACTTCTGCACGGATAAGAAGTAGAGTCCGTGATAACTGACGGTTTATTTTCCCGCTTGATGGGGAACTTTGTCATTTATTCATATATTGACTTGAGTTGTTTGCCTCAGGTTAAATACACGTCACGAAGTGGAGAGTTTAGAACATATGAAGAGACTAAATAATACTTGTACAGTAGGGACAGTTCCAATTATGCAGTGTTGGCTTTGCCGCTCTTGAAATAGGTGAAGCTTTGAATGGTTCAGGCTGGGCAGGCGATTTCATTCATTCGATGTACACTGCATGAAAGACTGGGAAAAAATGGCTGCGGCTTAGCTCGGGCAGGTCGGTTATGCAGCCCAAGCAGCCAAAAGTACAGGTCTCCAAACGAAACGATATGGACTGATCGAGCGTGTGTGTACTGCAAGCACTCACTACTATCGTTTCCTCAGTTTCCGAAGCCATCGTCCAAGTCGAAAGGGGAACGCGTTCATCGCCCGCTCCTAAATCTCGTCGCTGTCATCTTTCTGCATCTTTCTCTAAACGCTTAGGTCGCCGAAGTCCCGCTCTTCCGTTATTTCAGCCTGACGCTTCGCGCGCTCCTACTCACGTTCCCGCTTTAACTCATTAGCAAACCGAGCAGCGTCTGCAGGATGGTCTGACGCAGCTTGCTGCTTTCTCCACTGGGGCAGTGCAGACAACACAACTTCGGCCCAGATCGGCGAGTGTACTCGCTTTCTTCATGCCTGTTTTTTTTTTCGTTCGACATCTTCGATCCGACTCGTCGTACCGACACGCGAGGCTGTGTCGGGCAGCCGTTTTCTTTTAAATGCGGGAGCAGGACCCTGACAGCAGTGTCGAGCTAACCCCTCCTCTTGAAGCAAGCGTTGTGATTGGTTCATAGGACCTCATAGTACTTGTTGACGCTCAGCCAGCTATTGTGATAATTTGAGCAAATTTCACTTAACATATATATATGAGACGGTCGGCACAGAGGGCGTTTATTCGGAGCGGCAGGCCAGAACACATGTCCAGGGATTGATGGTGTGGATGGATAGCAGCAGAAGCAGATGAGGTATGTCATGATGGTGGTAATGGTAATGAGAAGCTGAAGTGTCATGTGGTCTACACACAGAGTAAGAAGTAGCAGATTGTTGCTCACATCCCCCCCCCCCCCCGTCCTATGCGGGAAAGCAAACGCCATGAGTCGCAGCCTCTCGTGATATGTTGGGCGTGAACAGCTTTAGCCTGGACACATGCACAATGTCCTTTCCCCTGTAGCGGTGGCGCGGAGGAGCGGTACTAGGAGCGACACGATAGTTGAAGGGCGATATTTGTTGGGTAACGGTGTACGGGCGAATACATTAGTGGAGGAATTTTTCACCCAGTCGGCTTACGAGTGCGCAAGCGTGTTGAGTATCTTTAGTCGTGTTCAGATAACCTGCCTTACTTCACAACAAAAAGAAAACGATGCAGGTATGCTCAAAGATTATAGAGTTAAAACCGCAAGCTGGTAGCCAAGAAAGTCTGGAAAATGGCTACTCTAAATACGAATGTACATGGTACAAAAATCGGTGACCGGGCACTCCCAAACTTTTACATTTATGTAACTCAAACCAAACGTGACGTTAGTAAACCATGATTAATGTATTCCCCCCAGCAATCACGGCACATGCCAATGTTCCTATATCTAGAATTGGTGCGAATGAAAAACGTGGTGATAAGCGTCCCGCCCTCATCACCGCCGTGATGATGATGTGCTCAGCTCATCTGGGATGTCTGTGATGTGCTAACCCTGACTTGGCCCCATCTTCTACGCTTTCTTCTCGTTTTCTGAGCCTCTGTAACACTGTGCTCTATCGTTTCATTGTCCCTCTGGTCCCCCCTCCGTCGCACTGGCTTGTATGAAGGTGAGCTCCCTGCCGAGCTCAATAATATCCCCAGGGCACTTCTTTTCCTTTTCCCTTCCATCGAACCACAAAAAGCTGTGATCAAGCCGAGTAGCATATTGATATGCGTTTTTTTTTTTCGTATATTTCTGTGATTGTTATTAAAGGAGCACTGACACCAATTTTCGGCGTTAATATTATTGCACAGTTCGCTTCCTTCACTCAACAGAATACCCTGGCTGAAATATGAGCGGCTTGCGGCGTGAAAAACATAGTTCAATTGGATCGCATTTATCGCGCCGACGGAGCAGGGCGCGGAGCGGCACTCAGCAAATGGACATCAGCGTGACATCACTCCAGGAGAGGAAAAAGAAGTGACGCGACAGCACTCGCCAAAAACTCGTGACGTCACTTCACGCGCGCGGCCCCACGAGCGGCGAGTGGCGCAACACCCTCTCAAGCGGGGCGCCGGTGACGTCCGCACAAAGCGGTGAGGTCAAACCGGGAGGCTTGTCATATTGCGCCGTTCGGGATGAAAGCGCGGGAATTTGAAACAAACGATTTTCAGGTCGTTCAATGTAATTAACTATCGCGCGCTGAAGTATTTGAAGTGCTGTTTCAGGTTCGCCAGACCATTAAGCATCGATAAAAGCAATAAAAGTGTAACATAAAATTTTCGTGTCAGTGCTCCTTTAAGGTATTATTTTGACCATTTTTCTTCTTAAACCAAGTGCACCTAGGTACATTAAAGTCCACTTCACTACAATACACAAGAGCAATGCTGGTAAGAAATTTTTATGCTGGCAGCCTAAGAAGTGACTATTCAGTTATGAAGGCTGTAACACCTTTTGTTAAATACCGCCATAAAACCCCACGCATCCCAAATGTAATGCGCCCACACCAAGCCTCCTTAATCTTCACTACATTACAGGAGCACTTGCTGAAAATACATTTCTGAGGCAATAGAAAGGGTCTTGAATGAAAATATTATGGCTCGAGGTCCTAATCGACCTTAGGTACTCATAGGAGTACTTCATAACGAGCCCCTTGAAAGTTGACTTCACTGCCCTATACAAATGCAGGGCCGTAATTACATATTTCTCCTGAGTTGTTATAATGCTTTATGAGAATAATAAGACCATGTGGTATTTACGTATTTAGTCGCCTTTTTGTATGCGCTGATAGTGGGGCACATGAAGGGTTACAGAATGCAGAAAGGCGTCCTCATCGAGAGCACGTAGGCATGATTACGCATTTAAAAATTCACTAGCCACTCTTTCTAATACAGTTCAGCAACACCCCGACCAGTAAAGAAAAATAGAGCCCGCGTGCAAGCGGCCGCCCAAGGACTCTCGGCAGCGAGATTAAAGGGGAAGTACAGAACGGATCGATAAGGATAAGGTGAAGGGCATGCATGGCTTGAATGCGAAAGTGTGACTCAACGTAAACTTCATGAAGCTGCATTTATATTGTGGAGTTTTATATCGTATCGTATTTTATAATGCTTTTCTTTGCGTTGAATTAAATTACATTGCAAATTATGTTGTATTATATAGAGTCATCATCATCATTATCACACCATTTATATCCATTGCAGGAGGAAGGCCTCTCCCATCCACCCGCTTCTGTGCGGCGCTGCCCGAGTCCACTCTTGGCGTCGCAGTTCTCTTATTTAATCTAATTGATGACCTTTCCCTTCTTCTGCACCCGCCTCTCGGTAGCTATAGTCTGTCACCTTGGTGGTCCACCGGTTCTCATATCGCCCTGCTACATTGACAGCCAAAGACCATTTCTTTTTTTATTTTATTTCAACTATGATATCTCCTATTCTAGTTTGCTCACTGATCGAGGGGGTCCCTTTGTTGTTCCTGTGCGTTATCATTACTGATATAATACCTAGTTGTATTTATTTCGTGTGGTATCATTAAAATTCGTGGTTTTTTGTGCTATCTGTGCGGGGTGTCGCCGCACCGAGTCCTCGTGTCACGTCAATGTTAATCTTATTCGGAGTTCAATATTTAAAATTTCCGTGCAATTCCTCGTTTTCTCATTGGCGTTCCCAGGAGAAACACGCCGAGCTCACCCGACCGGGTCGCTGCACTCGGGCTGGTCCGGATGGCTCGAATGTTGTACGGGCGTGGCCTGAAGACAATGTAGGCCCCATATAGGAAAACGCCAAACATGAGACAGAGGAACACACAAGCCGCAACCTCTCCAAAGGTAGTTTCTGGCGATTCATCCCTGCATGCGAAAGAATCAGAAGTTAGAGGATGGATGAGACTCAGTTGCCTTTGGTCAAACTGAACACTGACATTTTCAGCAAAGTACCGCACCTACGTAGCCGGGGTAAAATGACGCAACTAGTGACGTGGACAGCAGAGGAACAAAACAGGACGAGCGCGTTCATCCTCTTCTGCCTACGTCACTACTGGTGCGGTTTGCCGCCATGGTCAACATTCACCAGCTCGCCCAACTGTCCATTGCGCCTGCGCAGTTCATGGGATTGGTTTTGTGCGAATTTGCTTCTACCCTGCTGTTATTTAAGGGCTTGTTGCTGCAGGTACCACTGGGTACAGCTGGTGATTAGTGCGGAAAGCTAGGAAAGTTTGTGCTGGGATAACTGGAACATGTTTTCTAGCGCACAGAAAGACGGAAACTTAGAGAAGAATACGGACGAGGCAAACGCTAGACATCAACTTAAAGTACCAAACATTAACCATGAAACACCAGCCTCCCCCACCCCCCCCAAACAAAAACGCGCTTCTACGCACATTATATCGCTACGAGCATTTCTTGTTGAGATAAACTCAGTTTCCTCTTTGATGATGCCAGTGACGGGGGTGCTTATACATCTATCCAGCCTCGTTGAATTTGTATACCTCGAATTTGTTGTTTTGTACGCCTCTGTGAGTTTGCGCACGAAAGCTGCGCAAGAATATTGTGTTATCAAACTTGGGAACACATTTGCAGGGGCGTCTTGCGCAGCTTCGTGCACAAACTGACAGAGGCAATACAAAATCAACAAATTCGAGGTACAAAATCAACAACGAGGCGGTGAAAGTATAAACACCCGTCACTGGCATCATCAAAGGAGGAACTGAGTTAGCTCAACAAGAAATGCGCCTAGTGGTGTAATGTGCGCAGAAGCATGTTTTTTTTTTTTTTTTTTTTTTTTGGGGGGGGGGGGGGGGGCGTTCTCATGGTTTAATGTTTGGTACTTTCGGTTGATGTCTAACTCTTGTCCAGTCCGTATTCTTTTCTAAGTTCCCCGCCTTTTTTGCGCTAGAAATACATGTCCCAGTTAATTTCCGTTTGTTGTCACGCACAATTATGCAGGCTTTCCGTGCAACCTAAAACGAGGGTCATGGTTTTGCGATAGGCGATGTTATTTAATTATTTCAGGATAACGTTACGATAGGACGCGACTATCCTGCCGGCGTCGTGGCGTATTCTCAAGACTGTGTGCTAGAGCGACTGCACGGGCCCGGGCCGGCCCGAGAGCCCGGGCCCGACCCGGCCCGCGGGCCGTGCCGGGCCGCCGAAGGTCGACTATTGGCGGCCCAGGGCCGGGCCCGGGCTCAATTCCGCAGGCCCGGGCCGGGCTCGGGCTCGACGCCGTGGGCCGGGCCTGGCTCGGGCTTGATTCATAGGCACGGCCGTCGTTAATAGGTCCGACGTGAAGTGTAGAAAAGAGCACCAAAATGAATATTCTTGGTTTATTTTGCGCGCTTCTTGCTGTTAGTTGTACGCCTTATTTTAAAAATGTGGTTTTGCTAGGTCTGATGGTCACTATACTGCAATTTTAATGACATTTCTTGTACAGCATCAAGATTTTCTATTTTGTTGTTTTAATTACCAAAGATACGATTACAAGGAATGCCCAAGAGAGGAAGGACTTAATTCAGACATTCTGGAGCTGTGCCCCTATGTCTATGTATGTACGCGTGTGTTTTAGATATCGCACCAATCAAAATGCGGCTGTCGTGGCAGGGAATCAAACACGCATGCCAGAGAAACACCACCGGTTAACAACCACTGCATGTGAAGTACTTCAACGCGCGTACATACTCGATGGTTCAAATGCGGATCGAAAATGTCAGCAATACCAACTTGTGGCCTAGACAACCACGTGGAGTTGCCAAGAATCTGGTCATCAAAGGTGATGATGACTCTCGTGTAAGAATAAGAGCTATTATTACGGCGATGTGGCGTGAAGTGCATATGGTGCAAGCTAAACTATGTACACTTTTAAACCCTTATTTTTTGCGTTTCAGTCCATGACGTGCTTGTACAGACTAGATGCTCCGTCTGATCACCCGGAATATAATAAACAAACTTTCTTTAGCGTCAAAGACCGGGCCTGGACACACGCGCGCGGGCCCTCCCTAGGCCAAAAAATAAATTACCGGGCTGGGCCGGGCCCGGGCTTGAGATGGCAGGCCCAGGCCGGGCTCGGGCCAGGCTCACTTATGAATGCCCGGGCCCGGACCGGGCTCGGGCTAGGTGTTACGGGCCCGGGTCGGGCTCGGGCCCCAAAATCAGGCCCGTGCAGTGCTCTACTGTGTGCAGGGAAATCTCACAACTCGAGGCGTGCTGTAGAATACTGTCGTGAACATATCGCTTCGTTTGCTCAAAATAGGAAGCCGACCGTTCCTCTGTCGGCTGCGTCTGCAGAGAAAAGTCATGTGGAGTGTTAGGGACGAAGCACCTTGGGACCTCGCATTGTCCGTAGCTTGTCCGTTGGCATCCATGTACACAGTGTTGCGCATGCGCGAGGAGCATTAGATTGGATTTGAATTTGGATTTGGATTGAATTAGATTGGATTGGATTGGAGTTGTACGTACTGTACACACGCGTTGTCACTCAATCACATGCGCGAGTGGGCAATGGCACGGGTGATTTACGGTAAGACCGATCCCCAGTTCTCGCCCAGTCGCCATGATTCACTTCGTGGAGATGCGTGACTTTTTGTCGCCGGGCCATCCATGGGAGCTGGGAATAGCGGCGGCTTTGCCGACTTCTGGCGGTTCAGACGTAGCTATGAATTCCCGGCTCTCTTCCCAAGGCAGCGATTGTGCCTAGCCCTCAGCACATCGACGCCACGATGGAGGGTTGAGTTGAAATAAACAGGTTCCTTTTTACACCGACGCTGTATGTTGCGACGTTTCCATACAGTTCTCAGTCTGTCTCGAAATTTACACTTGCGCCGTATCTGCGCACTTCGCTGCAAATGTCATCGAACGGGGATAATTTTCTGCCGCCTCTGCCACTTAAATGCGTCTCTCCTCACCCCGCCCACCACTCATGCTCTCCCCCTGCCTTCTGCTCCTCCCATAATAAGCAGGGAGGTGGTTTGCTTAAGCCATTTCAATTTTCCCGCGTTCCACTGCATGGGTCATCTATTGGTACCTTTTGTGACTGCCGAACTCACAACACTGCGACGAGGTCCAGGCTCGCGCGTCCTCTCTTTTAATTTAGGGAACAAAATACTGTTTTGAACGCGTATTTGTATTTGTTACCGCAAATATCGAGCACCTATTTATTTTAAATCAAAAGGACAGTGCGAGTGGCAGTTCCGCATTGGTGTTTTGCATCAAATATGCCTAATATTTTCTTTTTCCTGAAACTGTCGATAAGGGTGAAGCGTGTTTCCGGATTCAGTGGTTCGGAAAAGTTTTGTCTATAAAAAGGTCTTGTACAGAAATTCCGTAACTTTCGACGGGGTGGCTGAATCAACGGACGGACGGACACACAGACAGACAGACATACAGACAGACAGACCAAAATTTTGGGGTTTAAGTAGCATAAGAAATACTGTCGTTTTCAAATTACGTAATGAAACCCTCGAAGAACCGCGTGTCTACTGCGCGAGCTCAAACTCGGCAGCAGCGAAAGGTGGCCGTCCACGCCCGTGCACCCGAAGGGAGCGGAATAGCGCACCCAAGCGAGTGAACAGACAGGCAGCGAAATCCACCATCGTCATGAACACTCCAAACACTGGCGGTAGAAACTAGTCACGCCGAAACGAGTTGGCGACGGACAGATTGCAAAGCAGATTGCAGAGCAAGTAGGGCCAGGCGGCAACAAAGCGAAGCATTCGAGAACGTGGGGCGGAAGCACAGCGTCTCAGACGTTCAATTAGACTCGTCATTCGCCAAATGTGCACATTTGGTCACGATGACTAGTCGCTCTGGAGTGTTGGAGTGAAGCCCAGCGGAGGCGATTTTTAATATCGTTTGCCATTCCGCATCCCTCCTGGTGTCATCGCAAGTGTTCTCACAGAACAGCCAACCACCGCTAACTGCATGCGACACGACGGAACCTCCGTGGTCATTGCAGGTCGGTACTGCAGTCACCGCGGACGACGGTTTGTTCCAACCTCTACGAACATGTTTACGACGGCTGGGGTGCGCAGCACCCGCTAGTGCCAAACGCGGCCAACGCTCATGTGTCCGTGGACAGCCTTCTCCAGGACGAACTGGCTAGCCGACTCATCACCGCTGCGAAAGAAATGGGCCACGGAGTGGGCGTGCCCCCTATCTCCGTCCCTCCCACACTCCAAACTCTACCCAATGATCATGCTAAGACCCGGGCTCGGCCTCAAAGGCCCCTTGTGGCTGGACCATCGGCCTCAGCCGCCCTCCTCCTATCCGTTCAATCAATGATTGTAGGTTTTAACGCGATGAAGCAACGCAGGCGATGAGGCGCGCCATAGTGGATGGCTCCGGACTAATTTTGACCACCTGGGGATCGTTGACGTGCGCAGAAATGTCGACCACTTTGGCGCTTTTGCTTTTCGCCTCCATCAAAAAAGCGGTCGGCGCGGCCGGGAATCGAGACCCGCGTCCTTGTGCTCAGTAGCGCTCAGTGTTGCACACGCCTTAGCCACTGAGCCACCGCGGCGGGTGCGCCGTGCTTTCGACAATGTTCGAATAGCAATGGGAATGTGGAGGTAGGTACGGTTCTAGCTCCTAGACGTCAGAAGCTCATCAAGCTACGCGACTCACGAGTGGTCGTCGCTATTCCCGTGTACATCTGATGTTTGCGTGGCGTTGGCGGTGGTTCCAGAGGATGCATGGATCCTAGACATGGTGACGGCGATGGTGATGACGGTGACCACCACGACGACGACGACAACAACGATGATGATGATGATGCACCACGGCCCGAGAGTTTTCAAGTTTTCTATACTATTGTGGATTGGCCATGGTTTGGCCTTTTAATGTGTGGTGGTGGTAAAAACGTTTATTTGAGCTTTAGGGGAGAGGGAAGGGGAAGTGGTCAGCCTCCCATGTCCAGGAGGCCGCGAGCCCGCGCCGATTCCAGAGCTCGTTTCACCAGGCGAGCTGCTGCTCCGGTGACGAGCTGGTCAGAGCGGACTCCCACTGCTCAGGGTAGGGTAGTGGGGAGTGAAGGGGGGTTGGGTGCTGCGGGCAGGAGAAGACTAGGTGGAAGGTGGTAAGAGGAAGGTCACACGCTTGGCAGTTATGGGGGAAGAGGGATGGGGAGATGTGTGAGAGAATCGTGTGATTGTAGAAAGTTTCCGTCTGAAGGCGGCGATAGACATAGGCTTCATGTGGGGTAAGGGATGGGTGGGGAGGAGGGTACCTTCTTCTGTTGTTTGTGTGTGTGGAAAGGATGGAGCTATAGGTAGAGTCAGCGTGTTAAGGTGGTGCTTGCAGAATCTGGACGTCCTGTGGTATCTAGCCTTGCAGAGGGGAGTGCCCGGTTGTGGAGAGCGCGGGCTGCGGCATGGGCCGCTTCATTCCCAGCAAGACCAGAGTGGCCAGGGGTCCAAACTATTGTTATCTCTATTTTTCGGGAGACAGTGAAAGATGGGAAGAGCTTGAGGGGTGCCAGGCCAGCTTGATACCACCGGCATGCTTGCTGAGAATCGGTGATGATGGTTAGGTAGGGCTGTTTTTGGTGGGTGGTGGTCGCATGAGCGACGGCGAGTGCCTCTGCTGTGGGAACTGGTAGCTGCTTGTAGGTGGCTGCAGTGGCGAGATGGCCGGTAGAGTCCAGGGTGACGAGGGTGGTGTGTGAACCGTTGGGAGTATGGGCGATATCCGTGTAGCGCGTTTGGGCGTCGGTTTCATACCGCCTTGTGAGCGTTCTGACACGAGCTTCTCGCCTTCCCCTATTGAACGTCGGATGCATATGTTTTGGGATTGGGGCGACCCTAAGCCGCTGGCGAATGTGAAGAGGGATGCGTTGAAGTTCGTGAGTTGCAGACGGGGTGGACCGCCCAATGGTGCGAAGCACGTTCCTGCCAGTGGGAGTAAGGGCCAACCGTTGTAGCTGTGAGGTTCGTTGGGCTTCCAGAATTTCACTGAGGGTATTATGCAGCCCAAGTTGGAGTAGACGGTCAGTAGAGGTAAATGTAGGGAGGCCCAAGGCAGCTTTGTAAGTTTTGCGGATTAGGGCGTCCAGCTTGGTGGTTTCTTGGGGTCTGAGATTCACACAACGGGGTTCCGTAGGTGAGACGGCTGACCATGAGGGCTTGGACAAGACGGCAAGTGTCTGGCTCTTTTAGACCGTATGCCGATCCCCGGATTCGGCGTATAAGGTGGATGAGCTGGGAGACTGTTCGGTGCAGTTGGGGGAGTAGGGCAGAGCCTGAACCATCCCAGTGGAAGGGAACGCCTAATATCCTGAGCGTGGTAACTTGGGGGATAAAAGAGCCACTTATGGTGACCTGTGGGTCAGGGGTGGGCGCAGCCGGGCGGCCTCTTGTGCGGGAGCGGAGGACCAGTAGGGCGGACTTAGATGGCTCGCAGGTCAATCCCCTGGGCTGAAGGTAAGCAGTAGTGGTGTCGACTGCTGTTTGCTGAAGGATGTCCTGTTGTTCACCGCTAGAGCCTTGGGTGGTCCAGAGAGTCAGATCATCAGCGTAGAATGCGTGGCGTAGGCCGGGAATGGCTAGCAGTTTGTCAGGGAGGTGAAGCAGAGCTATATAAAGAGAAGAGGCGAAATAACCGATCCTTGTGGTGTGCCCTTTGCCGGGTGTGGAAAGTATTCAAGAGTAGAGGGCCGAGTCGGAGTGTAGCTGTTCTTTTCTCAAGGAAGGCTTTTACAAAGCGAAAGGTATTTACGCCGCAGTTCGTGGTACTCAGGTTTTCCAGTATGGCTTCGTGGGTGACGTTGTCAAATGCACCCTTGACGTCGAGCGTTAAGATTGTTTTGGGAGAGGTGCGGCTCAGGTGGTCCACCACCTGTTCCTTGAGCTGCAGGAGGACGTCTTGTGTGGATAGGTGTTGCCGAAACCCAAACATTGTGAAAGGGTAGAGGTGTGGTCTTCCAGGTATGCGGTGGTGAGGCGCTGATGTACTAGGTGTTCGAAGAGTTTACCGATGCATGAGGTCAGGGAGATTGGTCGAAGAGTGGTCGGCGGCGTCAGTGGCTTGTTGGGTTTTGGGATGGATTAGTATGATGTCCGAGTGTCGCCACTGCTCAGGTAGAGTTCCCCCCTGCCAGTGATAATTGTAAAGTTCGAGGAGATCTTGGAGTGTGTCCTCGTCGAGATTGCGGAGAGTGCGGTAGGTAATATGGTCCTTTCCTGGGGTGGTGTTGCGGGTGAGGCGGGCCAGGACAGCTTGAAGTTCAGTGAAGGTAAAGGGGGCGTCTAGTGCTTCGTTAGCTAGGCCCGTATAGCATGTGTCGGGGATGGGTGGGTAGGTAGTAGGGTCGCCAAAAAGATGGTCACGGATCGACTTGAGGAGTTCTTGAGAGGGGAGAGCGCTGTTGCGGATTAGTTGATGGATTCTATGGTTTGTGTATCTCTTAGTATTGGTGTTGTCGAGAAGGGAACGGAGGAGATGCCACGTGGAGAGTGCCTTGGAGCTGATTGCAGAAAGAGTGCCAATTTTGTCTCTGGAGATCGGCGGCATATGCTTGCGCTTGCTGGGTTAGGAGGGCTATGCGCTTTTTAAGTTTACGGTTATGCTTCTGCCGTTTCCAGCGTTTAGTAAGACTACGACGCGCGTCCCAAATGTGCATAAGGTGGGGGTCGACTGCCGGAGTGCTGTCGGTAAGTGCGATTTCTTGGGTGTGCTTTTTAACCCGGTGTTCGAGGGCCTGGGTCCAGTCACTTAAATTTTGGCTTATTGCAGGGAGAGGGGTTGGATCTTCACGGAAGGCCGACCAGTTAGTCAGGCATGCGGTGCCCATCCGGGTCGTTTTTTTTTTGGTCGGGAAGCGAAGAGAGAGGAGATGATGGTCACTGCCGAGTGTTTCGTCGAGTCGGGACCATTGGATCCTGGAGATGTTTTTAGTGAATGATAAATCAGGTGTGGTGTCTCTGGTGACACTGTTGCCGGTGCGGGTTGGAAAGGTGAGGTCGTTTTGGAGGATCAACTGGTGGTTCTGGGTGGCGCGTAAGAGGGCCGTGCCTTTCTGGAGGCAAATGGTAGCCCCATGCAGGATGTGGGGCGTTGAAATCTCCGAGGAGAAGTAAAGTAAAGGGCGTCCTTGGACAGGGATGCGGCTTCGTAAATCAGTGCCTCAATGTTGTGGAGGTTATCAGATGGGGGACTGTAGATATTCAGGATGAAGATGCGGAGCCAGTCGGCCTTGTGGAGATGAGCTCTACAAAGGTATGAGGTACGGTTGATTAAGACAATGTGATTGGGCCGGATGGGAGTTATGTACGAAAGTGGCGGTGCGATGCTGGGGTCTTGCGTGAAGGCGGGTATAATGCGGTAGGCGGGGGGTAGGAGTGTTGGTCTCTTGCAGGGCAATGACATCTGGAGGATCTTGTTTGGTAAACAAGTCTAGCTGGTGTCGCTTGTTGTTGAGGGAACGGCAGTTCCCCACTGGAGTACGACGAGGTCGGTATCCGGGGATTAGTCATGGTAAGGGTGATGTTTGAGTTTCTTGGGTTGGTGAGTCGAAGCCAGGGAGTTCTGTATGCCTTGGATGGTCTGCTCTAATTTGTTTTGCCGTTCAGTTATTGCCTGGATGCCACTACATATGGGGGCCAGAGTCTCGGTTTGTGATGCTATCAGTTCTTTTATGGCTTCCGCTATTTTCGTGTCAATGAGTGCATGAATCTGTTCAGGAAGGGGTGCTGGTGGGGGCGGCGGGGCTGGGAGGGGGGAGGCTAATAGGGTGTCAATTTTGGCAGTTAGAGAGGCGAGTTGTGCCTGGAAACGTTGCTGCTGCTGTTTAAGTTCAGCAATAGCAGCGGAGTACGAAGGGTGGATTGGTGGTTGGGGTTTTGGGGGGGGAGGGGGGAGGGAGGGTGAAGTTAGAGCAGTGGGAGTAGAGCGGAGAGCATCTGACCAGCTCACCTGCGGTTGGATGGCGTTCCGGTCTTCAGGGTGGGCAGTCGAGGATTGGGCTTGTAGGGCTGGAAAATCCTGGTCATGGCAGACCAGCGGGGTCCGGTCGATTGGTTGGTATGGGGGCTGGGAAGGATGGCGGAACCTACGTGTTTGGGGAACCGGTAGAAAGCGTTTGCGGCATTTTTTGTTAGCAGTGGCATGGGGTCCATCACACAGTTTACACCGAGGGGCACAGGAGTGGTCTCGGGTGACGGGTTGGCGCGATACCACAGGCCGGGCAGCGTGGCTTGTCGGGGGGCGGGCACACGTCTTGACGGTGCCCTATCTCACCACAACATTGGCAAGTCTGGCGGCACGGCGGTATGGACGGCAGCGACACCATTTCACAGTCTAGTTTAATATAGTACGGGATGCGGAGTCCGTTGAAGGTCAGTAGAGCTGATCTCGTGCGACCCATGAGGCGGGCGTGGATCAAGTACGGTCTGTTAGCGGCGGTGAGCTCAATGAGTTGGTCCTGCGTGATGCCGTCGGAATGCCGTGAATCACTCCACGAGCAGTGCCCGGAGGGGGCTTCATATAGGCAGATACTGCATAGGTAGTGCTTCGGAGGGTTAATGCGGTGAGTTGGGAGAGTCGATCAGCGATATCTGGGTCAGGGGTGGCAGCTACGAGGAGGTTTTGGGCTGGCTGTACTTGCAGTGTGACAGTCGCACGGAAGAGGGGGCCGGGGATCTCGCTTGCCGCGACGAGGCTGCATACCAGGTCACGAGCAGGCCAGTCTCCGACACGAAGGCCGTCATGAGGTCGGATGACAGTTATGAAGTGGTTTGCGGAAAGCGAGGAGGCGGTATTTTTCGTGCGGGGACGGCAGTCGCGTTGTAGCGTTTGTGGGGCGGGGGCGTACCTGGTTTTCAGCAACGGTCTTGTTCCTGCGGGAGTTATGACCTGACGCCATGGGTTAGGTGTCGGAGCAGGAGTTCTTCCTTTCGAGTCGTCGAAATCCATGTGGCCGTCTGCGCTGTTTCATTGACAAGGTCTTGCGCCGGCGATGGGTGTGTTGTCTTGGTCTTGCGTCGGTGACGAGTGTGTATCTTGGTCTTGCGTCGGTGCCGATGTGCTGTCACGCCGTAGCGCAGCTGCGGAATGGCGAAGGGGGCATGGTAGATGACAGGTGCACGTGCGCGTGCGGCAGCGGCAGCTCGGGGAGGCGGCCGCTCGTACTAGGCCTGTAATGTAGGCCTAGCGGCGGCCCCGGCGTGGTCGGTAGGTTCGATGGTCCTGAAGGGGGGTCCCGACGATGGTAGGTGGCAAACGATGATATCCAGAGATGCCAGAGGTACTCACGGAGACGATAGGGGCACAAACTTGGTCAGGAGGCGAAAAGATCGCGATTGGAGCGACAAAAACGGGAGTCGAAGCGGGGCACAACGTGCGGCCCGTTCGGCCCCCTGGCGGCGATGGTTCCCCCTGGCCTTTTAATGTAAATGTCCGAAAACTGACCTTTTATTCGGCTTTGTCAAATTAAAATAATTACGAAATTCGTTGATTATCAGGATATGTTGCGTATCAATTCTATAGCTAAAATTATGGTAATAAAAATATGCACACGAATATAAATCATGTATAGGGCGGCCAGCTGTACGAGATCACGTGATAAACTCTTAACAAAGAAGCCGCTGTAATCATTGTCAAATTTTGGCTTGCCCCCTTCACCAAGTTGTTCTGGAATAGGTTCAGTTATCACTGAGGCGAGTTACACCCAGGAAGTCTTGCGGATGATTTCACGACGCACAACCTCTTGTGAACTAGGTGTGATATACAGCCATTATCATCATGGTCATAAAGAGAAGCAAATGTACATTATTTGAAAGATTATTTGAAACTAGTATTGAATTAAAACTGCAAAACGTTTTTGTTGGCGATTATAACATCAGTGTCGGGGAGGATAGCCCCATTTTCAAACGCTTTAAAGAGGTATTTCAATCATGTGGCTTATCAAAGGTCATTCAATAACGCCTAGAAGTACCTCAGCATCCAGTGCAGCGATTGACCTCTGTCATACTAGTCATGTGATCAATATATTCCCTTCTACCCTGAAAAAGGTCAACTAGGTCTGAGCAAGAAATCAAGGTTCGGAATATCTCAGAACGAAGCATAGAAATGTTTGGGGAACTTATCTCTTGTATGAACTGGGATACTATGACTAGCGACACGGATGCGCATGCTGCTTTTGACGCCTTTCTAACTCTCTTTACTTCCGCCTACTACACGTTTCCCGTTTAGGCCACTTAAAAAGCACAACAAAACGCGTAAATCGTGGCTATATTTCAAATTTTATGAAAGGATACAACATATAAATACGTTATTTCAGTCATTTTTGGCAACTAAGAGAGAGAGCGACCTTCGAACGTATAAGTTAGTACGACACGAGTTTGGGACTGATCTTAAAATGCCGAACGTGGATATTGTTTACAGAAATTTGAGCAAAGCAGAATAAATGCTCGTACGGTATGGAAAACCAATAAGCGAATAATGGGTACAAATATTTACGAGGAAAAAGTTTTGTTTCATAGGGATGGCTTGTACAGTATCGAAGTGGCAAACAAATTTGATTCCAAATTGGCAGAACCCCAAACAATATTTTTAAAGCAACTTGCGAACACTTCCTGAATTCAAACTGTCCTAATGCAATATTTGTACACCTCACTGAAGACAACAAAATAAAAAAACGAACCTTTTTTGTTAAACCACGCATTTGCCGCCGGAGAAGATAACACATAAGCACGACCACTTAAAACAGTTACTGGCATATTAAGCATGCCACTTGCATTTAATTGTAATCTTGTCTTATCGACCGGCGTATTTCCAGACAAACTGAAACTAGCCCTTGTGACGGCTACTCATAAGGGTAATTCACCCAATGAATCAGGAGACTGTGGACCAATGTCTGTCCTATCAACATTTGCGAAAATATTTGAACTGATTATAAACAAAGGTTAACAAAGGCATGTTTAGGGGCTAGTTGGTATAGTCTTGAATTCGATAATAACGTGCGCTGCATATTTGGACGAGGGACAGGGGCAGTGAAAAAGGCAAAACCATACGACAAAACCATACGCACCATCGTATGTTTTTGTCTTTTGCACTGTCTCTGTCCCCCGTCCAAATATGCAGCGCACGTTATTATCGAATTCAATAAACAAAGGGTTTATTTCATTTTGAAGTTAAAATAATACAATTGTGATTGAACGATTAGTATTGAGAAAGAAAATAGGTCCACTGAGGCAGCCCTGTAAGAATTAAAGGAAGAAATTCTTGGAAATATAGAAAACAAATTTACCGTTGTGTGTACTCCACGTTTTAAGAGGCCGTTTGACAGTGTTCAACATAATATACTTTCAAAAAAAAAGCTTTCAGTTTGTAGAATATCGCGGCACAGCATGGTCGCTCCCACAAAGATGTGTACTGGGTCCTCAAGAACCCAGTATACAGTGATAAATAATGTAAATTCAGATACACAACATATAGAATCAGCCTTACGTGCCGATGATGCAAACGTATTTATTTTTCAGGTAAAGACACTGACGAACTTTTTGGCAAGCGAATAACTGGATGGGACGCTTAAGTGCGTGGCTTAATGCTAAATTGTGCTAATAAATTACATCTGAATACTAACAAAATCACGTATGTGTTTACTTCTAACAACTGTGTAAAGTTTGATAACACATAAGTTAGTCAATCACAAACGGTTCGTTTTTTGGTTGTCTTGTTCAAAGAGTTCATGTCATGGACACAACACGTCAACTCACTACGAAAGGACCTTTCCAGGGAAGTAGGGGCTTTAAACAAGTTAGATTTCATGCTCCAACTATTAAACCACACATTTATTATGCCCTTCTCGATTACAGGCTACCTTACTGTTGTTAGGTAACAAGGGCTCTCCGGCATGCTCACCGCAATGTTTCCTTAATAATTTTCTCTTTCTAACTGCCATTTCTCAGTCCACATTGCGGTCATAAGCTTTTTACAGACCACATAAGTATGGCACCACAAGTACTGCTAATAAAGCCATATTTGGCGCTTTGTAGCTTCAAAACACCAAAAATAGCGCAACATGTTTTTGATGAAGGTGACAGAAAGCAACCTTGGATGTAATTTATGATGAAAGTTCGGAAGAAATCAAAGATGGCCTTTCTATTTATTTCGCTTTAAATATACATCAAAATGCGTTACGTAGCTGTAGTAGAGTGCTTTCCTGAAATATAGCCGTCTTAACTACATAAACCAAAATTAGCACGAAGGCTGAAAAAGCATGGATGAATAGCGCAAAAAAATTGAACTGCCTAGCTTGTTTAGTTACAGGGGAAAACGACCCTACATTTGGGCAATTTTCAATTTTTTTTCAATTTGGGAATTTTTATTTTAAAAAATTCGCCCTGCCTGCCAAACACGAATACGGTAAATAATTTGGAAGTATTCAAAGTCTTTACATAAAAATAGCTATGGTGATAGCTGCAGTAGTTTTTGTTTTACAGTGGTAGAAGTTTCAAAGTTTCTGCGAATCGCTCAATTCGCCAGTGATCCGAGCCGACTTTGGGAACTTTTTTGAGGAACGAAATTTTTTTTTTCCACAAAATAACTTCAGATATGTTTTCCCCTGTGCACAAGGACCCATACAGAAAATCGTCGTCAAAATCAAAGATGTCAGCCGGACACGCCTGTCTGATCTCCCGCAAAAACACCCCAGTTACTCTTTTCTATGGATCTCAGGTCCGTTCTTCTCCTACTTCTCCTCCTCTTTACCTCCTTCTCTTTCTTCTCCTTTGTTGCCTCCTCCTCCTCCTGCTTTTCCTTTTCCTCATTTTACTTCTTCCTTCTTCTTCTTCTTTTTCATCTTCGTGAATGTTTCTCGTCCGCGGTTTTTCTTGTGGCATTTTTATAGCACATGTTGTGGCGGATTGGCCACGGTTGAGCCTGTAATATGTCCAAAAACTAACCTCTTATTCCGCTCAGGGTTCAAACATTCTCCTAATGAGCAGGATATGTGCCTGTAACAATATAAGTATTATTAATTCTCATTAATAATATGAACAGGAACGTAAACCATTTGAACAGGAGGCTTTACGGGATAATGTAACAAACATTTTTGGAAAATGCCCTGCTGTGGCCGTTGACATTTACACCTGCCCTCCTTCACCAAACCGTTCAGAGGCGCGTTCTGTAATTACTGAGGCCCACGCGCACGCGCGCCCATGCCCGCCCGCACACACGCTTGCGCACGCATAAGTACAGAGAGAGGAGGGGAAAAGAAGAGCATTTTAACACGAACGTGTTTTATGCCAGGATCCACCAAGATCTGACTGACGTCATACCCGTCACGGAAGCGACATTGCCAGAGAAAGTTTCATTGACGCGGCTGCGTCAGGATTCGAGCCGAAAACTCCGTAACGCAACGGGAGATGCCAAGCGGCCAAAGGGGGAGGCAGTAAGAGAGCTATGCTATGCTATGCTATGCTATGAGGTTCTTGGGAAGCGGTAGGTGGAGGAAAGGGGCCCGAAACTGTCTGACAAGAGCAGTAAGAGAGCCATAGCCGCGCGTGCCGCCAGCCTCCTCACCCTTCGACGACGCTCCTCTCCGTTTTGTTTCCACCGACTGCGTTTCGTTTTGTTTCTGCGTTCCGTCATTCGGGTTCGCGGTCGCCTACGTCGTGAATCCCGGCTAACAGCTGCCAGAGGGCTGCGCCCTAAAAGCTGGAGTAGACGAGCTCGATACCCTCCGCGGTGGCTCGGTGGCTCAAGGGCTAAAGCCCTAAAGCGCTTGCGCTGCTGAGCACAAGGCCGCTTTTCTGATGGAGGCTGAAAGCAAAAACGCCCGTGTGTACGAGATTTCGGCGCACGTTAGAGATCCCCAGGTGTTCAAAAATTAATCCTGAGCCCTCCACTACGGCGCGCCTCATCGCCTGCGTTGCGTCGTCGCGTTAAACCCTACAATCAATAAGTCAAGACGAGCTCGATGTGTACAGTAGGGCACCCATATACTTCTAGAAAAAGGCGCAAGCCAGAGTGTACACTTTGTTTGAAACAGCGTACACTCGTTGTAGGCTGTACGCGTGGCCGGGCGTGCACCACGCCCTTTTTGTTCAGGTTTACTTCCATTTCAGTTGCTTTCTCAAATAATGCCCAAGCTTTTATTGTCCGCCACACGTAGCAGCCTAGTCTCAGTTACCACTGCCAGTTGCGTAGCCAGAGGGGTGGGGGGTGGGGGGCTGACCGGGCTTATCCCCCCCCCCCCCCAATTTTTTCGGCAGGCGCCGTGCTGCCTGGTACTTCGCCTGTGAACCAATTCGCAAGTGCCGCTATTAGAAACATTCACGACTCTGCCCTACGAAAAGGGCGGGAACCGCTGAGGGATGATTGCGGAGGGGTGCAGCCCCAAAAGCGACGGCGCCTTCGGTAAGCTCAGCGCACGGGACGTCAAAGCATGCGTTGTGTCCCTTTGTGCGAGACAATGTGGCAACACAGCTCAGCAGAGGAGATAGACTCGGCCGGAGAAGCAAGGAGTGGTGCTCACTAACGCCTACCGGCGGAAAAAAAGAGGGACTGCCGGCCATTGATGGGTGGAGACTGGCACGATGCAGGCCCGAAAGGCGAAGGACAATCTTTGTATGTGTAAGCAGAACAAAGTGCAAGCGGCGGTGGCTGACCACGGCCGCTCCATCTCCTAAAAAGGGAGAAGCGGCCGTGGGCATACATTCAAGACTCCTGCAAGGTCACTGAAGAATGCGATGGGGCGACGTAATGGGGTGAAACGTGCAGGTTAGCTTACTGGATGAATGTCGTGCGGTGGGCAGAGGGCCTAGTGAATGAGGCGCACAGCAAAGTATGCCCCGCTTCCTCGCGTCACCCCTTCGTTCTTCCTTTTTCACTTTTCTGTCGAGCCCGCGAGGGTTTTGCCGGAGTATGTGCTCGGATTGCGCACACTGTGTCCCCTTCCGAAGGCGATGGGGCGACAGTCATTCGGAAGTTTTAGCATATCGTTACCGTGTTTACGTTACCGTTTACCGTGTTTGCGGGAGTAGACTGCGCGGCGCGAGAGTTACCGCGAACGGTAACTTACCGGCACAGGCTTCACCGTCGCCAGCGCTTCCGGTAACACGGTAAACGGTAACGCAAACACGGTAACGATATGCTAAAACTGCCTATTTTCACCCCCGCGATTAGGCTGATTTGTTCGGCGGTATTTTCCCCTAACCAAGGAAACTGGAGAACAACAGGTCGACAAAAAGGGCGCGCTGCGGCTCGTAGAGCCAGTCCCAGACTTTATCCTATACGTGAAGGCACGCACGACGGTCACCACCCCTGCCAGAGGCAGACGGCGTCGCGGCAGTAACAAAGACCCGATGGCCATATTCGACCTCGATCACAACTAAAGCCCCTCCATTGCGTCCACGGCTGCTTTTTCCGTGGACGGCGGCTGCCCAGAGCAGTGTATATTCAGGGGCCTGAAGCACAACAACGGCAATTTGCCGCAAGGATATATAAACGCCCCTTGCTTTGAAATGCTCATGTTCCAAGTGCCAACACCCAAAAGAGGCCTCGAACTGCAAGTCATTTTCTTCAACTGATTAATCCTTGCATGATCATTGATGTCTTTTGACGATGGAGGTTGCATTGTGCGTTAAGTTGTGCGGTGTAGACCAATTATGAATTCTTCGATATTTAAGTAATCACTTCCTAACATTTGCACGATGTCACAATACCTTGTGTCTGCGAGCTAGAAAATGTGTATCGTTTTATATCGAATGCAGTATTTTCGTTTCAATTGGTCGCTGAAAGCGCCCACGGTGGAGCGGATAGGTGACTTTTAGTGAGGTAAAATGTAAATTCAACTCGTGTAAACGCCTAAATATTTTATTATGCAAGAAGTTGGAGTGGGTTATTCAGAGTGTATCGGAACAGCGTTAGTATCAGTACACGAAGAGTGAAAAATATATTTGTTCTTGCTGCAGTTTTAATTGTTTGCTTTTACTTGGACGCAACTCCCTGTGAGGTAGCCGCTGTCGCATGGTGTGCCGTTATCGGGACTTTTGTTACCGCGTTTTATACCGACGTGTTCATCCACTCTACACGCTACACCCAATTTATCATAGCAGCGTGCGCAAGTGAAGAGCCTTCGTATACTGGTGGCGAAGAAACGAACGTGCCTTTTTGGTAAATTTTCCTTTAACTCTTCCTGGCCTTCTTTTAAGTTCTGCGGGCGCAGGAGTATCGTTCTTTCGCTTACGTGCTGGGTTCGAGCCTCAGCAGGTCTGCCTTTTATGCAGAAATGCATTATAGTCGGGGTTGTCGTGCTCCCTTGGCCGGCGTGCGCAGCGCGTCTGATGATGATTGTGGCATGATGCTCCTAGGGATTGGCCAACCAAACAATCCATCACGAGATAGCTTCGCGTTCAACCACCATCGTCATCTTCCCGTAGGGGACCGCTGAAGGAGAAGAAGAAGAAGAAGACAAAGCTGCGAAGAGGAGGGCTGCGTGAGTTTTGGCTACCGTTATCCTCCTCGGCCGGCGCATCTTCCCGATCTGAACCCGGTCGAAGAGCGGCTCATCGCGCCTCGACTCCCCTTCATGAGCATCAGGCGGCTGACTCGAGGCAACGGGCAGTTTGGAATCAAGGGACAGGCGGTGAACGTGCCCATCGACGTATCGAAGGTTGTGCGGTGCCTTCCTCGCATGGTACCCGAGGACGTTGCGTTCGACGTTCACATCAAGCGGAGGCTGATGAGTCAGGCAACGTACAAGCGCGGGTTGGTGAAGCGCGGCAACATCCTGGCTTGGCTCAAGCACCTGGAACACACCCCGCTGTATCGCGCCATCAACGTTCGGGTCGATTGGAGTCGGCTCGATCACTTCGATGACGGCGGCGAACGAGAGGAACCGCAGGAAGACGACGTCGATGATGCTGACGGTGAGTTCGAAACGATTCCCGACGACTTTGACGTGAACGATCCTCTGCAGTTGGGCGGTTGCGTTCAACGCGGTCTCGAAGACGCTTCTCTATAACGAAGCGGAAATGACGGCTGTGGTAAAAGAAAAAAATAAATGATTACGCTCACACTCTCGCGCTCTCTTCGCCATTAATCGCATCACACTCATCGGTGCACCCAATGCATTTCGCATCCTCACAATCCCCCTCGGGAGGTGCGGGGATTTTTTTATTCCAAAAATTTCAAGCAAGCTTGTATTGCTGACTTGCGCAGTCGGTGGTGGCGTACGCCGAAACGCCCTGGGGCAAAGTAGTAGTATAGTAGTAGTACTTATTTGAGCTCGAGGCGTTTTCAGACGCCAGACGGAGCGGTTCCCATCGCGGGACCCGTATTGCCAGCAGCTCCTGGCCCCTGGCCGTCAGCGCGAGCTGGGTCGGCAGGTGACCGCAAGGTCCATCGCTGGAGTGGGGTAGGAGGGATATTGAGTTAGCACTCCGCCAGTATGTGTGCGAGCGTGCGCTGTTTGTTTTACAGAATGGGCAGCGGTCCCCCTCGTGTTCAGGTTAAATGTATGCAACAGACGGGGTGGGCTAGTCGCCTGGATGCGCCTGAATATTGTCTGTTGCTCCCTGGTCAGGGTGCGGTGTGGTTCGGGGAGGGTACGCCGCTCGTCTTTGTATTCGTAATTTCTGTGAGTCCGGAGTTGGGGTGTCCGTGTCCTGCCCTAGGTCGCTCGGGCGTGGTAATCAGCGATAACGTTGCCGGCTACCTTTGTTTGGGCAGGCACCCATGTGAGCCTATGGCTCGGTCCGGTGCCCTCTCGATATAGTGGCTGCCTCTGAGGGGATCACCCCCTTTCTGAAACCGCTGAGGCTCTCTTTGAGTCAGTGACCACCACCCCGACTCCCGGTTGAACGAGCGCAGGGCTATGGCCACTTCCTCCGCTGTCGTGGGCTCCTTGCTTAGCCGCGCTGTTGAGTCGTTCTGCATCGGTGACCACCACCGCGCGCGATTGCTTCTTTCACAAAAGAGGCGTCTACGTAGAGCACTCCATCTTGTTGTAGTTGCTGGGACACTGCTTTGGCTCGAGCCTGCCTCCTACCGTCGTCCTCGCCCGGGGCCATGTTCCGGGTAGGGGCTTGGTCTTTAGGTCCTCGTCCATTCTGTTGGTACTTGATTGCCCTGTTCTTCGCCATCCTATCTTGTCCAGCACCGCGCGGCCGGGAATTGCCTGGCTCAGGCGGAGACGCTGGCGGATAGGTGGCCCTCGATGAGCTCATCAACCATGTTATGTACGCCCATGCTTGTAACGCTGGGTTGACGAGTATATCGGTAAGCCGAGGGCCTGCTTAGTGGCCTTTCGATGATGGTGTCGAGTGTACTTCTGGGTCTTGTTGAGATTGAAGCCAACTTTACCCATGTGCTCTTCGGGCGCAGCTCTCGCTCGCCGTTCGCAGCTGGCGCTCGCGCACAAGTGTCGCTCGTCGCCGTCGTCGTCGCTGTCATCACGCCACATCACAGATGCGGTCACTCGCACTCGTCCGAAAGTTCACCTTCTAGTGTGCCATCTGTATTCCACACGGGGTTCGCGCCGCGGAAGAGTGAACAGCCATTTAAGAACCCACCCAATAGTCGCAGAAGAATGATCCACAATAACGTATACCAAACATCTGCGTCCCGGTAAACCTCGGGGAAATAAAAGGGCTTTTAGTCGATCGATGGTTTTGCGTTTTCCTTTTAGTCATCGCCTTTTCATTTTGGCCTCAGTGTGTTCGTTTTCGTTTTGCGGTCATTGCCTTTCGAGTTTGGTCGTTTTCGCTTTCACCGAGGTCTAGCTTCGCGTGCACCCCTGTTTCTGGAGGGAAGGGATCCGTTAATTTTTTTCTCAGCTGTGAATTACGTCCGCCTCTCCGCACTCGGTCTGGTGATCATTTTTTGAAACACACAGAACACACATGAACAGACGCACACGGTATGATTCCGGGGAAATCCTACCCACTGGAGAAAAGATTTCAAGGAGTGTAAACGAGGGACTTAAGTTCAGCACCACAAAACATCAAAGTACGATGATTCTTGGCCTTTGACGCTAGTCCAAGAAGCTAGGCCTTAGGGTACGGTATGAGGGATGAGGTCGACGGGCAATGACTAAGTGCGCACAGCTTATGGTGAGAATGAATTTTCATTAATGCAGTCATACAGCACCTTCTGTGGAACAAACTGGTGCGCGATCAGTTGCGAAACTGAATGCTTCTAGCAGCTGTCATATATTAGGCTGGCACGGCGCACAAACCGTCACAACAACATAGTCAAGTTTAGTCTTCTGAGAGAGTTCATTAAATTGGCATATTTCGATCGTGAGCGAATAGTCAGTGGATTCTTGAAGACTGTGGGCTTCAATATCTATGCTGTGTGTTTGTACTGGTCGGTGTAAAATGGAGTAGAGCCAGTTACAAGAACAAGCTTCGTGCTTTAAGGGCAGTATATTTCCAAAAGACAGTCAGTCACCTAATCGTTAGCGCTTCGTGCTTACGAGCGGCACACCTGACCACGCGCGCTTCGCGGAAGTTTATTGCCTTATTTACAGCCTGTGTCGTCCCAGGGCCCCCGCAGGTCATCGAGTCATCATCGTTGATGCGCCAGAGTCCTTGGAGGATGCCTTCCAGAGCTCCCGCTGCATCGTAGATGGAGGAGGAGAGGTACGCCGGGGCGTCCTCGCTGGGCACAGATGGGGGCGAGAGGTCCTGTCGGTGGGCACACCGAGGAACTCTGTCCGCAGAGGGTTGGACCTGCCACACGACCAGTGAGCGGCCGTTGCAAGCGTTTTCAACGCCTTGCCGCGCTGAGCTATTCGGCCGTGGTGTGAATGGCAGGTGGGCTTGTTGGGACACGATAGCAGCGGTGCTGAACACCGTCGGCGACAGTCGCATGCCCGCGAGTGGCGCTACTGCGATAACCAGGCTTGCTACCCCGGGGCACCCTCGATGAAAGGCGGTCCTCGGAGTTCTCGCTCCGCCGCCACTCTTCCCTGCCTGGTGGCCAGTCAGCTTCTGGAAAACCTTGCTCTGGTAAAATGGCGAGCGGATAAGCCGAAACACGAACTTGGCCCAGGAAATTGGCGCCGGCGTGTCGTGTAGTGACGGTGCGCCACCAGCCTCTGGTATGCAGCGAGGGTCTTCGGAGCCGACATCACCACCCCGACTCTGTTCATTCCGGAAACCAACCCACTCACATACCTGGCCGTAGTTAGTGGTCGGAGCAAGCAGCCCGACTAGGATAGCGTTACGCCGATCCTGGCTGCTGGTCGTTTGGGGGCCCCCGGTGGCTTACATATGTAAGGTTTTGTTGAGGACGGGTACAATCGTGTACGTTAAAGTAAAGAAGCCGAGTCCGCTGTTCTGGGCGGTTGGTGCTGGCCCAGACGTTTTTGTCCACCAGCTGCGTGGTTAAGCAAAGTCAGGAGAAATGTCAAGAAGGCACCTGTAACATGCGTATGCGTTTCCGAGGCACTGAGCACATGCGCAGTTTGAGAATAACAGGAGCCAAGGCATGGTGCATTGAAACTGCGCTCCCAGTCTGTCTCTGTCCTGATTCAACAGTATAGGCTCAAGTCGAAGTTCGTGATGCGGTAAGAATTTTCAGGTGAAGAATCGGAACACTTTTTTTTGCCATTCCCTTATAAAGGCTTTCCAGTAAATCCTTTAAAAAACACAAATAAGCATTTCCCTCTACCAACATTTCTTTCAACTCATAGCTAGGACGGCCGGCTTATTTGAATGTACTTATTTTTTTTTTTTTACAATTAGCGCACGAATACTAAGCATAAAACCCTCGGTGGACAAAAAGTTTCTCTCGAGATCCCCACTTATGTAATAATCCCTAAATTTTGATTCCGGGAAGCGGACAGTAATAGAATTATTATTTTCTGATACTCGACGTGTAGCTGAGATGTCAGCGCATTGAAGGATCGACTACGCGGCACGGTGTATTCACGGGTGCTGTGAAGGAGATTTTTTCAGTTAGACCTATTCGCATGCATGTGTGTGCCTGGGGCAGAGGGTTCGGAGCGCTGTTTTAAAGCACAGGGTGCGCATGCGACGAATTCGCTACGTCATACCATTTGAAGATGACGGAGCCGATCGAGATCGATGACGACACCAGTGCCACCACGAAGACACGAACGACCCAGGAAAGTAACCGCCAGAAGTCATTCGCTGCTCGCGAAAGAAAATATGAGAGTTTCTTTACGTCCCGAAGGCGAACACCTATCAAGTACATTTTTGACACAAGATTTCGGTTATATAGACCTGGTGCTCTAAAGCCTCAGTCGCCTTTGCGATACTACAACCCTACGCAACAACAATTTTGGTTGTGCGCAACGTTACCTAGATTAGGCACTCGGCCTTATCACACGCGTTTCCTGTGTTAGTTGCCACTAGCCTCTTTCATAGTTACCTCGAGGGATGGCTCAGGAAGGAGTTATTTTGTTTAATTTTATTAAATAAAATTTATAATTTACAATCACATGTTTGCAATTTGACACCTGCATGTTTATATAAGTCTGCACATAGCCTTAAGTCCTATCAACAGACACCTTTAAAACATGCTCTCAATTGGTTGCTCGAACGAAGAGCGTGCGATGATCATAAAACTTGTAAGTTTGTAAGCAGCATATCTGGAATGCGTAAGAAATAGCTGTTGTGTACGAGTTGCACTTATGTTTCGTAAAATATATCTCTACTGCGATTGAATATGGTCTGTACGTTGGGTGACCTTGGGGAATTTATCGTCGACGGGATGGTGTAATTGCAATGTTCCCTGAAAAATTACCTATAATAATTTATTATTGCGTTACCTGTCGATCTCCCTATCATTTCATTAAATTTTCATTTACTCTGTGGGTAGATAATCGTTGCTTATCTTTTTCTTCGTTATTCACTGAACCTTTCGGCCCTGCGGGCATCTCCAGTTCATAACCTAGTCTATCGCTTTTAGGGAACTTAGCCCTAGCAAGTGCACCGAGGTATGCGAAAAAGCCCACGATTTTATTGGTCGAATCACGTTGCAACGGTTTGTTCCCCCCTTCCCCCCACTCTAGGCATGCCCAAGCCTCACCGCGAATTTCGGCGCAATATGGAGGGTGATATGACGTACGTCCATTTTTTTCCTCACCGTCTTTTTTTTAAGCAAAGCGTTACTAATCTCGTCCAGCAGTTTCGCCGTCATACGCAAGTTGACCTTCGTTTGACCGCAGCTGCGGCCCACCCCTTACAGCGCATCACGTGACCCGCTTTCAGTGCTGCGCACAAGACGCTGTTGTCAGTCAGTTCTGCTCAACTGAGCGGCGGCTGCGGTCAGAGCGGCCGCTCAGCTGATATACAGCCTACTGCCCCGCTCCCTCGCTGCCCCGCAGCTGCTGGCCCACGCATGCGCCGTTGGGCCGTCTTCATGCCTCGTCTTGCTCCCGGCGAAGAGGAACGCCGCGTTCGCCATGAATGAAAGCGAGGCCGGGCCTCTGCGAGCGTTGCACGGGACCGAACGGCTTTGATCCGTGCTCGGCAAGCGGCGTCTGCCTAACAATGCGTGTCTCATTATCACAGTCATGTCTAGCCCATGACCCATAGCACAGCCGTCAAACCTGGCTTAACCATGAGTGTATACCTAAGCACAATAATTACATGTAAATGAGAGGCTCACCAAGTGAAACCAGCACTTAACCAGGCTAAATTAAGCTTTCGATTTGCATATCCAGGGTTAGCTGAACTAAGCCGCAGCCATTTTTTTTTCGACGTTGTTGGACAGTAATAAATCAGCAGCTAAACCGCTGAGCACAAACGCGAACGAAGCCCGAAGAGCCGACAGTTCAGCTGACAGTTGCCGCTGAGTGTGGCGTACGCAGACGGGCAAGTGAGCCTTGCCGTCCGATTCCTCCCCCATCCCAAATAGACGAGCGTACCGGGCTGCTCCTGCTCCACGACGCGTAGGGCGAGGCGCAGACGCAGAGGCTGTGGACGCCGCGCCGAACGCATGGGGAGGCCACGCTGCGCTGCTCCGGCAGTTGCCCTTCGTCGAACACGTCCGTCACTACGCACATGCAGCAAAGAAAAAAATGGTCTGCTGGTTCACCACCTATAACAAATAAAATTGGAACCTCAATGCTTGCAATTCGCCAAACGCTGAACCAACCACGGTGGCGGAGTGCACGGCTAAGGCGTTGTGCTGCTGAGCACGAAGACGCGGATTCTATCTCGGCCGTGATGGCCGTTGTTTAGAGAGTCTGTAGTGGTACGTTGCTAGAAATGTTTCGCGTCGTCGTTGTCCTAAACAGAATACGCTTCGTGGCAAAGCGGCAAGCTGCTCTTGCAAAAGCTCTGTAGCTCTCACTTTAGTGTGGACCTATAGTAAAACATTCATCATCCCTTTCACTCTGTGAAGAAGGACTAGCAGCGAAGATGCGCTGTGTTTAACCTCAGTCGACCCATCCATCCTTTGGGTCGACTCAGTCGACCCAAAGGAGTACACGAAACATGACACGTTTGCTCGTAATTTGCGATTGCGCATACTTCCTAGGTAAATAGACGAATGAAACTCGGAAGGCCTTGAGTTTTATTCTAGCGGACAAACATGGGGCTGTCCGCTTCCCTTCCGTGGAAGCCTATGTATTGACAGCGGACGGGAACTCCCTAATATTTACCACTTCATTGCGAACTACGTACTTACGAAAAGTATATAGACCTTGGCGTGATGTTACAGTCGTCCTAAGGACAAATTCTTATTCAAATTTTGGAGGGATACTTTTAACACAAGAGTTGTAGTCGTTTACTGTAACCATACTCCATCCGTAGACAACCCTGTATCGACAGAAGGAGGGAATTTTGTAACGTTTACAGTTTTTTTTTTTTGTGAATAACTAATCACAATAACTGAAACTCAACGTAATGATAGAGTAGAGTTAAGGGCCAATTTCAGTGCGATTTTTTTCCCGGATACCTACATTAGATTGAGATGTATACAGGGCCTTCACGATAAACTGGAGGCGAAACTTTTTCGCGTTGATGCGGCGCGTGGACAGACGGACATGGACCACCGCCGGAGGGTGGCTATATGTAGATTCGCTGTAAAAAAATTGTGCAAGTGACCGCTAAGACGACTATATCACGGAGCCAAGTTTCATCAACTTATCATTAATTCACTGTGGAATGCACTACGCATCATTATTGTCAGTTCACAATGGTGAATGCGACGAACACGTTTCAATTCATGAAAATAGGTTACCTGAATCATCAAAAACGAATACTGCAGTTCAACGCAAAACCTAACTCTGGAACGCTTTCAGACGATTGCATCCATTTTAAGCGTACCGAACACACTTTGGAACTCTATACATGGAGGAGGAAACTACCACGGCGTCTGGCCGACTGCGTTTCACTTGAGGCGATAGAAGGGTTTGGTAGCCAATTAAAAAAGACGTCCAGCTGCGCGGAATCAAGTTCC
>CM023453.1:14139655-14227155 GCA_013339765.2 Haemaphysalis longicornis
GAGTTGTAGTCGTTTACTGTAACCATACTCCATCCGTAGACAACCCTGTATCGACAGCAGGAGGGTATTTTGTAACGTTTACAGTTTTTTTTTTTTTTTGTGAATAACTAATCACAATAACTGAAACTCAACGTAATGATAGAGTAGTGTTAAGGGCCAATTTCAGTGCGATTTTTTTCCCCGGATACCTACATTAGATTGAGATGTATACAGGGCCTTCACGATAAACTGGAGGCGAAACTTTTCGCGTTGATGCGGCGCGTGGACAGACGGACATGGACCACCGCCGGAGGGTGGCTATATGTAGATTCGCTGTAAAAAAATTGTGCAAGTGACCGCTAAGACGACTATATCACGGAGCCAAGTTTCATCAACTTATCATTAATTCACTGTGGAATGCACTACGCATCATTATTGTCAGTTCACAATGGTGAATGCGACGAACACGTTTCAATTCATGAAAATAGGTTACCTGAATCATCAAAAACGAATACTGCAGTTCAACGCAAAACCTAACTCTGGAACGCTTTCAGACGATTGCATCCATTTTAAGCGTACCGAACACACTTTGGAACTCTATACATGGAGGAGGAAACTACCACGGCGTCTGGCCGACTGCATTTCACTTGAGGCGATAGAAGGGTTTGGTAGCCAATTAAAAAAGACGTCCAGCTGCGCGGAATCAAGTTCTCCGCGCTTCCGAAGCCACAGCGTTGGTATTAATTACAAGCAAGTTTCAGGGCCCCTTAAACTTGCTAGAGAAATAAAATACCGCTAGCCGCGTATAAAATTGTTGCAGAGGGAATTGCAGGCGTGAACCAGTGTATACCTGCGGCGCATCGGGCGACGCCGTCCACAGTAGCCTCGACGGGCCGGTAGTAGGGGCACTGGCAACGGCTGCGAGAATCGCGCGCCCTCTTCACGCACACCCGGCTCGGAGAACGCCGGCAGCCCAGGTCGTCGTCGCACTGCTCGTGGCGCTCCGGCGCGGACCGCTTGACGCCTCCGCCGGCTGCCCCTGTAAAGCATATATCGAATGCATTAATACGCTGGGCATCTGTTGAACGTCAACGGTGGTGTAGAAAAGCCGCCTTCAGCTGCGAAGCAGATTGGACGCCTTCACTGCCCTGACAGGGGAAGCGTTCCCAGTACCAACAAGGCTATAATAATCACCGTTTAGTCCCCGAAGAGATTTCCTCGGGCAGGTAGATTTTGGAGGCACGAGTATTCACCTGCAGGTACGCGTGATTCGAGCGCACTTTAGGTGTAGTTCGGTGTATAGCGCCAAGTTTCAGTCTCTCCATTGTTCAGTACTGTTTATCCATATAAAATGCGATGCAGTTGAAGCTGCTGCTATCGGGTACACGCCCGAGTCCCTCCCTCTTTTATCGAACAGTGTGATTTACATCTGACAACAAACACACATTGCCCGTACATGCGACACGCTGCACTGTCATCGCCAGCATGACCATCACACGGCTCCGCTGTTCCCACTCATGTCGGGGGAGACTTACAATGGTCCTTGACGGGACTGGCACTACAGTGGCGCACTGTACTTGTACTTATCACTGGAGACAGCGACAATAACGTGGAGGAGGCAGCAGAGTAAAGAGGTGTGGTCCTGTTGGGGACAGTGGTCTGGATCGCTGTATTCTTAAGGGAGCAGCGAATCAATTATCCTTATCAATTTCTTCGAAGCAGAACTCAACTCTAACTCTCTCTCTCCCCTATTTTACTGCGAGAGACGCAAGAAGCCACGACATGCAGTGGCGTACGTACCTTCGGTCTCGTGGGCGGGCCATCGGCTGAAGTACCAATCGCTAAAGGGGTCTTCCTCCGATCCCTCGTCGCTTTTTGACGGCAGCCGGCGGCACTGAATCCGGTTGGGACCAGCGCGAAGCCCCTGTGGAAGCCGCTCCCGATGCGGCCCCGATCGCTGGGCCTCGTCGAACGTGTCGCCACGATGCGGTGCGCTGTGCCCAACCGCTGGCTGAAGGTCGACGCACTCGGCCATGGGTGGCATGGCTCGCCGAAAGGCCTGCGGCCGAGTGAGATGGCGCAATAACACTCCTATCCCGGCGAGCCACAGGTCCGCCGCGCCCAAGACGACGACGACGAAGGCTGGAGCTCCTCACGTGGCGCAGGGCCACGCACAAGCCTGGACGACGCCGGGCGCTCCACACTCGGTAGTGCACGCTCACGTGCGCTCGGTGTCCTTTTGCTAAAACCATAGCGCGAAGGTCGTGCCCGGCTCCTCGCGACTGGGCAGCTTTTTCCTGGAATTTTTTTTCTCTCTAATGTCAGCACACCAAGCTCAAGCTTAAACAGATCTGCTGGTAAAAACCTGACAGGTTCTTCCGGTATAAACGGGGAGCGATGGTTACCCAGGGTGAAATGAAAGCCCCCCTTTGGACACCCTACGTGACCCTTATCCATCACAAAACACTTCCTCCGACTGCGATAACTGCTCGTATACTGAAGGAAATCATCCAGATAATAAAGCATCCTCGGCCCGAAACCAAGATCCGTAGTCTTTGTGTACAGCCCTTCCTGCGTAATCACACAAGAGTACCGTGAATTGGCATTGAAGGTTTCCAGAAGGTAGTAAATACAAGTGTGATTAACCCTCTCGCGGCCACTGTGAAAGTGCATTAGCAGCACGACGATATTGGCTTGAGTGACCGAAGCGCCTTAGTGCCGGGGTATACTCATGTGTGAAAGCTTGAGTAAAGAAAAAAAAAACCAATAAATTCAACCCCTTTGAACGGACATTTTTTTTTTCTGTACAGTATATTTTTAATGAGTGATGTCAATTCTCTCACATTCAAATGTGTTTTCCGCGTTCCGTAGCACCACCATAAGGCTGTGAAACCGCAGTGATTGTCTTTCCAAGCGAACTCAGTATATCATGTACCTCATGGAAGGCTGTTCTAGCGGAAGGACCCTTCGCGTCTGCGCTCGGAACTGCTCGGCAGGAGAGCAGGAACTGGGGTGGCCGTCTGCGTAGCTCGCTGGAAGCCGCAACTCGTCCCACCTGGTCGCAGCGGAAGGGCCGTGGACTCAGGTTGATGGAGAACCTACGACAAAAAGTTCACGCTATTGTGGGTCTGCGATTCATTTTCATTGCACCAATGTTACGGCCGCTCATCAAGCCAGGTGTCATCCCAAAAACAAAAACGGTGAAACTGGCTATATTCTGCAAAAGAAAAAAAGGAAAACGTGCAGTTATCACTCACAACGTTTACGTCACCAAGCGCGATTAACTACTGCTTTTTTTATGGACCATTGCTTTTCATTGAGTAACACTAACACACCGTAGCTTCGCAAAGGCAACAACAGTAAAACGAGAATAAAATAAAACTCAGGACCAGCACGGTGCTTCCAGAGCTGCTTCTGCATCTTTCGTCTTATTCTTCCTCCCCGTTCTAGATCACCGCTTTGAGCGGTGCAAGGTCGACATTCACTGCAAGTGAGCTCTTCGCCTCACGCTAGGCGTAAAAGCAAAGAGCCTCCCCTACATTTTGTTCACATCGCGAGCACTTATGAGAACAGTGGAATGGCATAAAGAGAAGATTTTTTGTTTACGAATTGCTCTCGAGTCGGTGGCCTTTGAATCGGATATTTTGTACAGCCACACATCTGTGAATGTTTAAGACAGAGTGAACTAGAATAACTCTAGTTCGAGATTAGTAAGTCGACAGACATTTCGGCACACACTGCTCATCAGTTTCTTGCTATGCTTACCGCACGAGAATATGCGCTAAATTTGTCCCCCTGCCCTTTAATAAGTCCCCGTAGGGCGCCTTCACCACAATTCCCCAGAAAGACCAATCTTATGCGGCCCAGTGTGCAAATTCAGCGAGTGACGTTGCCGAGCATTCAATTTTAGGGAAAAGGGCACCTGCGCTAAGATATTGCACAATGCAGTACGCCTGCACTCCTTGCGTGTTGTCCCGGCTAACTTGCATTTTTTTTAAATCAAATCATACGTTGGGCTTCGTCATTATCCGAATTTGCACAGTTATTCGCTTCTATTGGTCATTCTGGAGCGTTATGTCGGAGATGCCCTACGGGGACAGACACGAGACACTAAGCCTCATGCTTGAAGGCTGCACGAACAGAGATTCGGCTTTAGCGAACCCCCGTTTACATAGTCAAGTCCCTAATCCATCCTCTCAGCATTATTAATTTCGCACTGGAGACGAACACGGCAAGTCAGGGCAGCAGAGAGCGGGTCGAAGGCCTACCTGCTTCGGTCGCTGTTCGCCGTGGGGGCGAGCGTGGGTGGTGGCAGGGTGCTGTCGCGTGAAATTAAGACGATGACGACGACATTGGCGGTGGCGATGATCCTGCTGCTGACGACGACGACGACGACGGCGGCGGCGGCAGCGGCGGCGGTGGCAATATGAACATACGCTATTTGTGCATGTACCGCTGGTGTCTCAGCTTTAAAATGGAAACAAAAATCAATGCTGCCATTATCACTGAACTAGCCTCTTGACGCGAAAACACTGTCACATACCAAACACGTATTATGCTTGTATGACCGTCGATGCCTCGACAAGCTTTTTCGCGGTGCTCTTTTCCCTCTTCTTGACAGGGACCTCAACTCAGCGATCAGCATCTTTTTCAAATGGAGAAGTGTTCAATAACAACCATTCAACACTGCTCCAGTACTTCGTTCGAGAGATATTGCCGCAGTGCCTTCGCTCACTCTTTCTTTTTTTACGCATCACATCGTTTCTCCCTCCTGGAAACGTTGGATACACTTCCCGTGGGCAGCCGAACTCCCAGAGATCAGAACGTGATTTAAACCAGTAGGCAGTTCTTGTTTACTTTTTAATTTTTTACTTTACTTTATCCCAAAGTAAACACGTTACCCTCATAGAGTTTATTGTGATAGGCATCTAAAGTTAAGTGCGTGGTGGCATTAACGCTTGAATTGGCGTATCTCGAAGTCACTCTGCACGAGCGTTCGCAATAAACCGAAAGACGGATGCATCCGTCTTCCTATAATGCGGAGAACGTACACAGCAGGTTGGGTGGCTTCCCCAGAGCCAATTAATCTTGCCCGCAGTAGTGACGTGAAGAAAGCGAAGATGTTAAGGCTTGCCAGGACGGCCCCTTTGAAACGCGCGTGGCGGGAAACATACGGCGTCGTAAATAGGCGCCACAGACCCGGTGAAGGCATTCCATGCGCGGGGCACGGCGTAAGAAGTGCAAGCCATGGCACCTGCATCGTTCGTAACCGCGTCAGTCGCGTGCCTTGTTGCGGCAAAGCAGAGAGTCTGGTCCGTGCTCCTGCATTCCTCCTTTTCCTCTCTTTTATTCATCGCGCTGTTCCTCGCTAGGGTGCCGAACCTGCGCGGTAGGATAATCCGCGCCGTCAGCTGATCTCGCTAACAAGCTGACTCGGCTGGGCCACAAGGCGAGAAAGATCCGCTCTGATCCGGCCTACCTGGCGATGCCAGCGACAGCCGCTGTCGGCTGCGCGTCGGCGCCCCGTTCCCGCTTCTTACCGCGGGGGCGACCTCACCGCAAGCTGCACTTTCTACCTTCCTCTACCGACCAGCTTTTGACCCCCCGAACTTGCGCTGCTACGGCCTCGATCAGTGGGAAATGCCGCGAGGCAGACCTCCCCGGGTTGCCGAGGGCAGAGGAGGGAGGTGCAGCGTGGCTGCCAAACGGAGCTCTGAGCCCTCCTTGTATCAAACGCCCCGTATACAAAGACGTCCCCCTCGGAATGGACTCCGGCCCCTACAAAAGCCGGAACGACTGGGCGCGCATACACTCTGGCGGCGTCGGGTCGCTGTTCCCTACTGTTCCTTGATCAATCGTGGCGGTCTCGCGTTCCCCCTCCTACGCCGCAGTCGACGAGACGTTCGCGCGGCACTTGGCAAGTGCGCCACCTCTGATGCCAGCGTAAGCTAATCCAGCTCCTCTCCGATCGCCGCGTTTCTTTTGTGGCTTCGTTTGAGGTCTGCGAAGGACAAGCTGTTCTTTTTTTACTTATTGTTTATCAACTTGGTTAGTAAGTTGAAGTACTTGGTTTGGTTTCTGAATCATCGGTTTAGCACTTGCACTAATAGTTTCGCGACATATTCGGTCACTGGGGTAGTGAAATTTGGAGAGGTAGCACACATGCACCAGTTGGAATAAATCTGTCTGTACTCCTTCTTCGAAATCACTAGCAGGCCTTGTTGCGGAAACATTCACGAACATGAGGGAGTGGTGCCAAATGCTTGTGTAAGTCCGCGTTGTTGAAGATGGTAAGTGTGACATTGAGGTTGGAGGGAGATCCACCCCCACTGCTGCTTCACTACACTTCATTCAACGCCATGGGTGTTGACTTTGTTTGAAGTGGATGTGACGTCATAATGTGACGTCACTTCCAGTCATGGGGTTACTTACAGCATTCCTTCTGTTTTCGAAGAAACATCAACTGCTAAAGGTTTGCATCAACACGCCGGGCCATAACCGACACTTATGGAGCCAGTGGTTTTGCAGAATCTCAAAGTGCCCTTTAGGCGACGTATGTATCTGCGAAACTGAGTGCAGTGATGTGAGACCACGCAATGTCGGTTACGCGCGAGCGTTCACAGAAATGTAGGCGGCCCCGTCATTTGCGGTAATTTGTATTACTGCTCTTGATGTAATTTTTTTCCTCCTGCTGAGATGCCTTTAACAAAGCGCGTTCTAAGCTGGTCTTGCCGTGAAGCGCTTTATGCGTGACACGAACAATCACACGCAAACCTTTCTTTAAAGTGAAGCTTTAGTGTCTTCACAGATGTATTCGCTAATACGCCCTGCTGGGAAGCCAACTTCCCCTGACGGTGATGATAATTTGATCGTAGGTGAAGTTAGAGAAAAAAAAGTCAGGGAAGCTTGCACTCACGCGCGAGACTTCAGTGGCGAAGCTGTTGTAGGAGATCATTAATTGACGGACAGCAGAGTTGAGTTTTAGTTTCGTGTTGTGGTGTCGTGGTTGAAGTCGGTGGCATAGCATTTCAATGATCTTATGTTGAGCATTGCAAGGCCAGAGTGAGCTCGTCGTTCTGGGCGGCGTTTTCGTACGCCAGCCACTCTGCAAGCGCGACTTATCGTCTCCAGCGGATGCTTTGCACGCCTATAGCCTCTCGAAGCGCGGCCTGTTCCTCGGCCGGGCGAACTATCCGCATAGGCCGGGCCACGTGGAGTGAATGGTCACCTACAGCAGCTTCGACATTCAAGTCGCGGCTCTTCTACGATACAGAGCGCATGCGCACGACGGCACGAGGACGGACGAATGAAAGGCGTACGCTATGACGTGCCATCCCCGTTCCGAGCAAGTGTTGTCACGATACGGCTAACGTTGGAGTTTTTGTGGCCAATGTTGGCCAATCTCCCTAAATGGGTATGCTTTGCTTCACGAACGTGCGTTCCAGGCAGGCGGCCAAGGCTGGAGTCAGTGTTTCTGGCCAGTATTGGTCAATCCCCTCGGGTATGCTTAACTTGACCAACGCGCGCTCGAGACAAGCGGAGAAGGTCGGAGTTTTTTTTTTTTTTTTTTTAAATGCATATTTTTTGGGGGGGGGGGGGCAGTATTAGCTAATTTCTTTAAGTGGGTATGCTGATCTTGACGAACGTGCGCTCGAGGCACGCGTGCTCGAGCGCTCGGCATTTTCCTGGTATTTTTAACTGCGGACACCATACACAAACGATTTGCTCAACAGCTTCGCGTTAAAGAACGCTTCCCGTGGCTGGAATCAAACCTGGGTCTCTCGCGCTATGAAGCCGGCGTCTATCCGATTGCTCCATTTCGACATGGTCGAAACGAACGCCAAGCAGCAGGTACCGATTCGCTCCGCGCACCCCAAACCCAAACGTTAGCCCTACGGAGTCACACCCGAGAGTATTCTATACTCGGGAACAAGTTAAGAACGGCAGTAGCTCATGTACGGTATCACTCCGCCTAAGTGACGGACCCGGATGTCAACGGGCGCGCGTTTTGAAAGGAGACTGCTATGAATGCGTGATATCGTCTGCCTTTTCTCACGTAGTTTGTTTGTCGTCGCTGCAGTAGTCCATAAGCATATTAAGTCCAAAAACTTAGGAAAACAGTTTGTGCCATGTTCAAAATATTCCCAGTAACGCGCTATTTGTGCCGCGCGGAGTAACATCCGGTTGCAGTGATGAGGCACAGCGGCAACTTCCGTTACCGTTCTTAAGTTGTAACCGAGTATAGAAAAGTGGTGCGTACTCCAGAGACCAGAGCAGCACATACTCGCCGTGTGGGATTGGCCAACCAAAGAATTCATCACTAGATAGCTTCGCGTTCAACCATTGTCGTCGTTATACGGAGGGGTGCATGACTTTTAGTTTTCGCGTGTCCTGCGGCAGTGTAAGCCCTCATTCCCACAGCCGTTTTTCACCCCGTCACATCACCGTTAAGTCACCGTCTTCCGTTATGGGCGCCGTTTTTCGGCCGATTTCTCGCCGAAAACGGTGCGACGGTGACGGGAGGCCGAGCTCTACGTTTCCGTCACGTCAACGTGACGGGACCATGCCCCGCGCTAAACCAGCTAATCAGAAAAAAAAATTTGTACGGCTAAATTTAGCGAAAAGTGAGCACAAACCATTTTCTTTACTTTTCAGATTAAAAACGCTCAATTATAGGCTAAACTGATCACTAAGCAGACGACCCTGTAATCTGACGGAGAGCTCCAGTACGAACGCTACTCGTTTACTTGTCCGTCGCGGTTTCTTGACGTTACGGTGCCGTGACGGGGAAGTTGACGGCTGTGTGAATGAGGGCTAACAGTGCTGGTGCGTCTCCGTCGACGTAGACGGTGGCAACAATTATGTTCGTCTTTTTTCAATTTTTTTGTCAATTATTTACGCCAATAAAGCCGACCACAAGGGTGCTGAAAATGCTGTGATTTTTCTTTGCTGACACCGGAAAACAGACATTGAAGATCCGCGCAATTAATCGTATAAGAGATTCGCTATAAGTTAATTTCTTCATAAGAGACAATTTTTTGTTCTTCTGGCCGGGTGCAGACTTGGTTTTAAACCGGGTGTGTTTGAATTATTCAGTCAGGCACGTACAGATAACATCACAGAAAAATTCTTTAGGAAGATAGTTTATGCATTCATTAAGAAAAGAAATCACACAAACTCGAAGCCAAAATAACATCCACTTTGAGATTTATTTCACGGTGATTTCACGAAATTCTTTCTATGCGCTTTTCTAAGCTTACCTAATCTCTTACCCCTAAGCAAAGTGATTGTCCTGGCTAGAGTTTCTGTAAGCAAACTGCATCAAACACGTTCCACGCGTTTCATCAGGCATTTAGGCATCCCATTCCGGAATGCCTACTATCTCGCTATCCGCTATCGATTCATGTCAAACTGGGACAACTAATGTGAAGCACAAGGCACTGCTTAGCGCTGTTTTTTGTTTACTACGCACGCGTAACTATACGTAAGTAATGCATTCGGAGAAGGCCGACGTTGCCCGACATGTACAACGTGCTTCGCACGTATGCGAAATTAGGGCACACACAAAAAAATCAGAACGTTTAATTGAATAGGCAGCAAAAGCTCGACTTTCCCATTCCTTTTTGTTTCTTAATGGTGAAGGTGAAGAGCTTCAAGTTCGCTACGCGCACCAACTTTGGTACATACTTGTCCCTTCTTTCTTTTTTTTTTATTTATTAGGGCATGCACAGTTCGTAATTTCACTTAAGGAGACATTTCCGCATTCCCAGATGCGTTTGCTTTTTTGCATCATGCGCGTTAGTTACTCCCGGCTGGCCATACGTACACGCGCAAAAGCAAAGCGTCTCGCATCATCTTCCGCTCACTGTGCCCTCCACAAAAGAAGAGTCTGTAGGAAGGAATCGGCGGCCGATGACGCAGTCCCCACCCAGGCCATCGTCATCAGTTGAGGGAGAGAAGCCGATCAGTTGCTCCCGGTGCTCCCTTGCCCCCCGACGGGGGTTTCGGACGGGGCGGGAGGGCAGCGCGAGACGAGGGGAGCGGGCAGCCGCGCGGAAGAAGCGAGGGGAAGGACTCTGCCCTTCCCCTCCTCGCCAGCGCGTCTTCTTCGCGGGGAGAGGAGCACCGGGATCGTCTCGGGCGCGCGTCTCGAGCCGGCATGCACGCTCCGGATCCCGGACGGAACGTAGACGACGGCAGCAGTCCATGAGCCGCGCGCTACTGCTGCTGACGGCTCTCGCTGGCCTCGCGGCCACGCGGGCCGCCCGACGACAGCACCAGGACGTGCCGGACTTCGCCGTGGAACGGCGCTCGGCCGACGGCGAACGGGAGACCCGCGTCCACTACGGCTCGCTGACGGCGGTCGAGAGCTGGGACGCCAACGACGGTGTCCTGCTCCGCCAGGTCTCCGACGGCCGCGCTCTGGTCCAGGCCGTGTTCCGGGACGGCCGCCTCGAAGAGTGCCAGCTCCTGCGCGATCCCGACTCCCTGGAGCACTTCTTCGAGACCTTCGCGGCGGACTTCGAGTGCGCCCGCTCCAACGGCACCGCAGATGAGTGCAGCGACGATCAGCTGCGCGTCATCACCGACGCGCCGGAACAGGAGCTGGACGAGCACGTGCTGGAGCTCCTCCACTGGAGACGCCAGACACGGGCCTGCCGGAGACTTCTGCGTCGGAAACAGCTGGAGGACGACGGCGGAGGAGGACGCGCCGAAGGGTCGCGGAGGGGCAGGCGTCGCAGAGACCTGTTCCTGTACCCGGGCACCAACTGGTGCGGCTCGGGCAGCTCGGCGCGCAAGCTCAACGAGCTCGGGCACAACTCGCGCGCCGACCGCTGCTGCCGCGAGCACGACCACTGCCCGTTCACCATCGAGGCGTTCCAGAAGAAGTTCCACCTCTTCAACTACAGGCTGCACACGCTCAGCCACTGCGAGTGCGACGAGAGGTAAGCTCGATCGGCACGGGTCGCCAGGGGAAGCTTTCTCACTTGTCTCCGGGGGCCTCCGCACCCGTTCACTGTAGGTTTACTGACAGAAGTTGGGTAGGAAAATAAACGGAGTAAGCAGGGCATTGAACGAAAGATCAATCTCTTCGTTATCAAGCCAAACCAAGACGGTTGAGTCGTGAGTGTTTCAACGCGGCCGTTGTTTGAATGGAGCTTTTATAGGCGCAAGAAAATGTGTGCTCGAAGCATTTCTCGAGGCGCCCAGAAAAGGTGGCTTTTTTTTTTGCTTTTGCGCAGTGCGTGCCAGTATATGTCACCCATTTTTGTCCTGCGATAGTTTGCTTCAGATAACAAATGCAGGAACCTTGTTTGGCCAACGGAAGACTTGCGCGTGGCCATAAAATGTTGACACGGTAAAAGTAATACCTGAGTACTTCAATTAGCCCTGCTCATGCAAAGCCTGCTTTTAATGTGAATTTTTAACACCATAGCCCAAGATGTGTCCAGTCTTCCGCGTTATGTCTGGAATAACAATGCTGCGCGTGAAAAGTAGATTATACAACAATTGAATTTGAACGTGTCCCCAGCCATCAAAGAAAGACGTTGTCTGCGTGATGGGCGTCTTCTAGTTTAAATGAGAAGAAAATTCGCTGGTGAAACACCACAATTACTACCAAAGGGGGTGATGTGCCCTGCGTGAATATCAGCCATGGCCAAGTACAGAGCTCGACAAAACAGCACATAGGAGCCGCCAACACACACCAACACGCAAACCGTACAGCATATGGTGAACTCCTCCTCTGAGGCTAATCACCGATGTGGCTCTGTGGGTAAGGCATGCGGCTACTTGGCGAAGATCGTTGATTCGATTCAAGTCGCAGTGGCCTTTGTGATGGAGGGGAAAAACAAAAGTAGCCTGCACGTACCAATTTAAACGCACGCTAAACGGCCTCGAGCATTATAGCCGTCCAATTGCATGGTGACACGCTGAAGCCAGGTGATTGTTCGGAGCGTGGCGCACGAAATTTGAATTACCCGTTTTTTTTTTTTTTTTTTTTTTTTTGCGTGTTCAGAACGCTAGAAGCGCCGAGAAAATTTTCCATTCCTCCCTATCCTTATAACGGCTTAATGATCGCGAGGACCCCGCTTTCGCGCACTTCGCAAGACATCACAAGAACTTTCAGGTTTAAAAACATAGTTTAGGCAATACACCAAAGTTTTAAAAACGAGAAAAGTATGTTGTGCTCTTTTGACTCGTTAGAACACAACCAAATACTTGTTGCAAAGCTCATAATGTGACGTGAACTAGGTAGAACAATGTTGAATTGATAGTCGCTATTCCGTCCTCAAGAACAGCTTTTGTATAAAATTACGTTAGCCAGTCAAACTTTTCCCCTCACCATCAGGTGACATATCCACAGTCATCCACTTTGGCGTTTCGGGATGCGTTCTTAGACTTTTGTACAGCCGTGAAAACTGTCTTTGAAAGCGGTTCCTCTCACTGTCTTGAGCATGTACATATAAATATCAACAGGTCTCTCGTTGCTTGTCCGGTCTGATAAAAGCAAGCAACAAAATATTATGACCCTAAACGCATAGCGCAAACTCCTACTGAAGTTTGAAAGGGGCCATACAGACGAGAGCACCAGCTTGTTTCATTAAAAATACCGCTTTGTCCCTATAGCAATGATACCAATTTTACAGCAAACCTCAAACGAATAGCGGAGATGTTAAGGAAAACAAGTGAAGCAGTGACGACGCGTCAGCCACTTTACGATGACGTCTCTATGACGTCACAGGACAATGTTAGTTCCATTGTCGGCCACATAGAGCCACTGGCAAGAAACAGGACTGAGAGATTGAAGTAGGGCCTCTGCATGGTTCTGTTTGTTTGTGTCACTGAAATTCGAACATTCAGTTAACAGAATGATAAGTACGTTTCAGTGGTTGTCTGTATTGCGTCACTCGTGCCCATATCCCGTCACTGTAGCGCGAAATATGAAAGCTTTTCAAAATATCTTGCTTTTTTTTTCGTATTACACGTGTCTTTTCGTGGCTGGAATGGAGGTGATTGAGTTACCAAACGGCTCTCCCGCATTGAACGTGTATTTTGTATTCCCGTTCCCCTTAATCCCCGAGACTGCACCTCGGCAATGAGCCGTGCGTGTTAATTTTGGCCACCGCGGGATCTCCAACGTGCACCTCGATATCGCATACGCGGCGCGTTTTTTTTTCTTTTTCCCTTCGCCCTCGTCATAAAACCAGCGGACAGGAATCGACCCCGCGACCTCGTGCTCACTAGCATAATGATTCAGCCACCGATCGAAGCTGCGCGTTGAAGGTATACACGCAGCATGGTAACCGCGGAAAGTACTTCGTTTCGAACTTCCTGTTTCTCGCGCCCTTCATCCGCGCGATATCCAGAAATTTCAATTTCCGCTCAATTCGCGTAATATCGAACTCGCAAACAAAAAGTTGTTTTGCCGTATTTCTCGGCTTCTTTGAGTGTCCTGAGTTGACGTCAGTGAAAAGTACAGGGTGTTACATCGATAAATGGAACACTTTTAAAAAAATTTCCTGGGTGAATCGCTGCTCCGTCCGCGCCCAAACTCACACGAAAGTCGCATGTTGGGGTCTATTTAACTTGAAACCGGGAACAACGACAGTACTTCCCTGTTTATTCTGAAGAGAAATAAAATCGATCTTCGCCTATGGGAAAAGGGCGGCCAATTTGGGCGGGCAAGTTGATCGTGGAACTGAACGCGTTACCTGGGATAGGCAAAACGAAACACGCGACCGCGATTCATAGTAGGAAGGAGCCAAATGAGGGATCAGACGATCAGAAAACCTTTTTTGTCGATAGTTTATGATGGCCACATATAGTTACATAAGAACTCATACGAATCATAGTAATGTATTCCCAAATCATAGTAAAGTAAACAAAATCGAACTCAAAGTGCGACCTTCGTGTGAAGTTTGAACTCGAACGGAGCAGCAGTTCTCTCAAGATTATTTTTAAGTGTTCCATTTATGGATGTAACACCCTGTATAAAGCATTGAGAAGTTAGGACTGATTAATCAAAGATATTTAAATTTACATATTTGCCATATAATAATCTTTTATTTGGGTATATAGCTTATGTCTCTGCTTGGTATATCTACGAGGTGTTTTCTTTGCTAAAAAAATTTAGAGGTACACTTAGGGCTCCTTGCGTGTTTTATATAGCCTTCTATGAATGCATACGTCCATATGAATCGGCCGTGAGCTCCTGACGGCAGCTGTCACCGTCGCTAGGTACAAACATCGCTTCTACGTGTTTCTTGTGGTCCCCGTTGTTTAGCGCCCTCGTCTTCAGTATGTTCAACCATCTAGCCCTTGCCAAGCTTCTGTTACCCTCTCTAGCCCAAGTCCCTGAGTGGGTATGTGAGAACTGTGTGTGAGTAGGTCTGACATTGCAACCAAATGGGAGTGGATGAATCGGCATCGAGCCTCTGACGGTAGCTGTCATCGTCACTGGCCAGATCCACCTTAATGTGAATGCAATGGGTGGGTACGTTGACGTCGCAGCCTAAGGATATATGAGAATTTCGGGTGCGCATTTTCACGTCTCATCCAATGCCACATCGCCGGGCGCCGACGCCAAACTTTCGCAAAGCGAGCCAGCATAATGTCATGCTCATTCAACTGCATAAACCGTAATTCAGTCACGAGATTATGGTAACTTTTATTGACAGTTGATTACTTTATTACAAGTGCGCCACAAACGTAGTCAATGCGCCACTCGATAGACAGTTCGTTCGGGGCCTTTCCGAAGGCCTCCGAAACAGACGTGTAGCACCGGTGCAAGTCTAACTCATTTTTACCGATAATATTGCTAGAGTATTGCAATTTTAGGGCTCCTCTTCACCAGAAATATGGTGGAACTTACGATTCGAGTCACTCGCGATGTGCTGGTATAGAGTCCAGAAGCCTATATTTCACAGTTTCAGACATTTACAAACATGTCTGAAACACTTCGGCTTTCAGCCAGAAGATATCGATAACTATACAGTTTTATTGCATAATACGCGATTACGCAATAAAACTCTATAATGATTGTACTAACATCACTGGCCACTCTTACATTCCATGTACACTGGCTAAAGTGCTAACTTGAGTTGGTTACGGAAATATACTTTTTCTAGGCTGCGCACGTTAAATACTTGTATGCGCACTGATGCTGTCCGAGCAAGTGGCTTTTCAGTTTTCCGGTCCCACAGGCAAGAAAAAAAAAGAATTAGTGTATAACCGTTACAACTATTACTGACATTATCGCTGGCTATATTCATGACACCCTTATGAGAATCACGTACCCGCTGAATCTACACAAGAAGCAGCAATAATTAGTACCAACGCTGGCTCAAGAGGTACACTGTTCGTACAAAATAGATTCGTCCTTTGTTGTCAAAGTAAGGTTTATCGAGCTGACACGATACTTGTGTGCAATGTGGAGCGCCGCTGTGGAGGTGTGCGGATATTTATAAACTACTCGGGGATCACTAATTTTCCCCTATCTTATGGAAACAGCGGCCGTCTTCTTATTTTGTAATTTTCATCAATCAAAGGTACTGCCGGTATGACAGCCAACCTAGGGCTTACGCATACTAGCACGGCGCTCTAGACAGCAGGCCGTTGCGGCATTTGTCAACTTAGCTTTATTAAACCTGTTGAGGCTAATACATTGCACATTTTAATTACCAACAGCCCCTATGCTCACGCGAGGAAACGTCTAGCCCAGTACAGACGACATACTGTCCGCTTATTTGTTCAGGGTGTCCCTGCCGTGTTAGCATCAAAGTCGCAGAAATTAGCTAGGAACGAACTGACCGTTTTATCCAAGTTTCAGTAGGTTGTTACACTTTTTATCAACCTACTCGTACACGGTAGTTCTGGTATACATAATTCGTCAAAGCCCACCTGTCGCAACTGCCAGTATCAATCTTATAGCAAGCGACCTCTGGGGTTAAAACGTTAACGGAACTCTCTCAGCTAAGTCACTAGTTGCTCTATGAAATTTCATCCTCGTCAACGTCCGGATAGAGTCAGCAACTTATAAAAGGTGAGAAGAAATATATTGACCTCAAAGCATGGCTTTGAAGCTTTTGAACGTTTGACGCAAGGAATCCCAGGCTGCGTCTGCATGTGCCTCAAAAATGCCCCTTGATGGTGTGAATCAAAAGGAATGACTCAACTCGTTCATTTGAATTCAATTCTTCTCTGACTGTGCATGTAGAACACGTGGTATTTGGGTGTCCGCGTGTTCGCTTTTCTCGAACGCCATGTTTTGATTCCTCGGAAGCCACGCACGCACGGTTGCGCTAAGCGATGCCAAGAAAAGGTCTCTCTGACGAGCGTTGCAGTCGTGCCGGCCACCGAGAGACGCGGTTGAGAAATCGGCCGCGAACAAGGCGTCGTCGTCCGCTCTCTGCGCTCCGTTTCTGCACCGTTTGACTCCTGTTAAAAGGGTTGGCGCCCAGAGGCGGCGGTCCGCGCACCCCTTCGCGTCATCCGTCTCCTAGCTCCTCGGCCTCTGCCGCGCTCTCAGTTTACGCCTGCGGTGCCTGCTGTTCCTCTTCGTTGCGTGCGTTTCTGCGAAGTCACAGTCACGTGACCGCAGCTCTCTCGAGTTCCGATGAATGGGTGACATCACGGATGGCATCCTAAGTAGTGAAAACAAAATAAAAAGAAACTACCTGCCTCGGCGAACTTACCATGAACGCGGTTCTCGATTGCTTCCACTTTACCAACAGACGTGCCTATTCTCATGTGACCATTGTATACTGTCAAAGGGCGAGAGGTATTAAGAGGCGACAGACTGCTATGCATTCGCCATGTGCCGAGTATATCTGTAACCGAATGGTGGTCACTCCTGCTCATGTGTTGTGTCATGGCTGATACTTGGGACAAGCGACCGACGGTAACGAATCTTATAACACCAAAAGATAAAAAAGTTCGAGGACGCCTAAGCACTCCTTATGCGTTTGAATGCGAAAGCATGCATGTCCAGTTGACCACTTCAGACGTCTTGCTTCCGCCACGCGTTGTCGAAGGCCTTCGTAATCTTGCCGCCTGAGACACTTCGCTTTTCTATCCGCCTGAACGCTTTGGAATGGTTCGTAATAGGCCGTTTGGTCACATAGGATCATTCGTCAGAGGCCAGTTTGTCACTTAGGAAAGTTCGTCACAGGAACGCAAAAACAAAATTCGTGGCTTTTTTTAGATGTAATTGGTGATGAGGCATTACTATAACTACTTTGCACACCTTTTTGCAGTACCGGTACTCTTACCGGCCACCACGGCGATCTTAAACTGGCAGTAAGGCACGCCCCAAAAACTGTTTGGCTTTCGGGGAACCCGTGCACGAATTATCCTGGTCCTGCAGTCCATACCGCTCCCACCCGTCCCCCTTGCCTTTCACATGAATGTCACAGTAGCAGACGCGCGCTCGCGTGACTAATTTGCAGTGGCCGTAGCACTCCTTTTTCTTCACTTTTTTTTCCTTTTCGTTGCTCCCTCACTGGTAGCAAAGTGCTCACAGCGTGGTCATTTTTGCCCCTTTTCTTGGAAAGCCTTTTTTGTGGGCACATAAGAACTCACTCGAACTGTCCGGAAGGAGGATATAAAAACGTGCAGCCCTATAGGAGACATATCCCCTCCCCAAGCAGCTAGCTGAGGGGGCGCCCTTTTGTTTATTTTGCCCGAGAGCTACTGCCAAGAATTGCGGACCGGCGCCCCGCGCATGCGCAGATGGCTACTGGAGAAAGGTCCATGAAATAACTAGTTGCACCACTTGTATTAAACCACTAATAAGTGACACGAAATAGCCCATGTGAACACATAAAAAATATTTATTATTTTACATTTCACAACTTTTACAACAATTTTTGCAAACATTTTACAACTCAAAACGCAATGTTCCTGGCGGCTGCCCTTAATGTTGCCAACGGATTAGTGTTGCTGTAATGGCTGATCACAGCTTGAAGCCGCTGGTTGCAGTCGGCGTGCTTCTTTGATACCTTCGATGATGTTGTGCCCCCCCCCCCCTCCCCCCTCTGCTAGAGCGAGCTTCATCTCAGTGCGGGCTTGCTCTCTCTTGAGGCAGGTCAGGAAGGTCCAGATGTTCGGTGAGCAGCAGCCCACATTGCTCTGAAATAAAAACAAAAACCACGCTCAAATTATGGAACATACAGTTTGTGCCTAATGCTTGCTTAACAAAATGGGAAATAGCCCCACGAAACTAACAAATACAGCGAGAGTCTAACCGAAGGTGTTAACAGCGTATGTTGCAGTAGTAATTGAGGAGGCCTTGGATGATGACTAGAATTCACCTGTAGTCCACGGTGCCAAGCCTCCACAGGATTGTTTGTCCGCGGCAGGTCTGTCAATGTCGAGTCCCTCACCGACCACACGGCGGGTGGAAACATGGCCGTAGACATGCCGTTTCTGCGGCGCCTGCCAATATAAACCTCCTCGAAGTAGTCGGCTACCGACGCAGCCTCTGTAGGGAAAACTTGTAGCAAGTCCTCGAAGGCATCAGGGATATCAGCTGTCGGCAAGAATGCGAGAGCCGGCAGCATTCTCATCTGGAAGTGGACAGTGGTACAATAAACTCCTGGTATTGCCCGATAAGGTTACTGACGCAAAAAGTATAACACTGTGTACCTTGACTGCAAACTCTTCGTCCGTGTTGTAGTGACCTTGATGGCCGGAGGAGCAAACCTTCCGGTATACTGATTGAGATAAATGAAAAAAAGCATCCTTGGATCCTTGCTCCAGGAACAGTCGCACCAATCACGTTGATAGCCGCAATCTCAAAGTCCGTGTGGACCACTTCTACGTGGTTTGTACCCATGCAGGCCAACAGGATATCGAAAAACCTAGCCAAATAAAAACAATATAGCCACTTAACATCAGACAACGAACAAGAGACCTCTCCGGAAGTGGACTTCAGTAATTACCGTTTGTAGGTTGCCTCAGACTTGCTGGGGAGTAGGCCGAAGGCCAAGGGCACCACAATGCCATTGATGGCCGCATGCAGAGTGTACAGCTGGTAAAATTGATCGGGGCCCGGGTGACTTTAAAGGTTCCGTCAGCGAACCATGAAGTTGCTTCAGCTAAGCACTTCAAGTTTTGCTGAGTGGCAAAAATTAGAAGTCGTTCGCTGTCACCCGCACCGCTGTCGTATAAGAGGAATGCGTCTCCTTTGGCTGTGACCTAAATAAAAGTGAAAATCGAAATTAGGTACTAGTACTCACAGGAAATCTATTTTATGATAAAAACCCGCTGAACATGCGGCAAAGTATATAAGCTATGAAATAAGCAAAGTACTAAAACTTCTTATGCTCTGGTCACACATTGCAGAAGTTGTGCGCAGGCACATAGTGCGTTTCTAGACAACACCTCTTCGAGGAAGATCAACCACAAAACCCGATGTAAAGACGTAACACAGATTCCGGGCGTTTGTGGGTGAGGCGCAGGCTTGATCAGAGCAACCCCCAAAAACTCTTTAAGATAACAAAAAGAAAAAAGTGCGAACGGCAAACTGCGGGCGGCATAGGTCGTCGTCTCCCGCATGCGTATGTTCGCTAGAAAAGGCTAGGATCCGACTTGTGGCGAGATCAGTCGTGACTTTCGCTTTACAAAGGCCTCTTTGCCGGCAGGTCCAAATACGGGAACCGGCCCACTCGTCGCAGCCAACTCGTCCTAGGAAAACTGGTCATAGGGAAACTGGTCAAACAGGGCATCTCGTTCTAGGTGATCCCGTACTAGGAAAAGTGGTAGCACTGACCTTGTCGTGCTAGGAAAAGTCGTCTCGCGGTTCCATTTTTGGCCGATGTCGAGGAAATGGGGAGAGCAAGTTTGTGGCTTCTAATCTTATAATTACTCCCAGGTTGACCTCTTCAGAGTTCGGGGGGTCCCATGCTTTGTTAGTTTGCAGGCGGTGGTTGAAATGGTTTTCTATTTCACACATGTTCCTCTGTCCCCTTCGTATTTCCCTTTTTGTTGCAAAAAAAAAATCATATTTTCTTTACTGGGTAAGGGTTTCTTTTCAGTTTTTTTTTTTCTCCTTCCAAAAAATATTCGTCCACGCTTTTTCTGTGGAGGGGGGTCGACTTTTCCTTTCTTTTCCGTTTTTTTTCTTTTTTTTTTCTTTGGCGTTATCTCTTGACGCTTTTTGCCTGCTTGTGTATATATCTATAAATAGGGCAAAATGTTGGCCTCTTTATGTTTGAAGGTGTTGGTTGAAATTGGCTTTTTAATTTCAGCACAACTATCGGTTTATTTTTTGCTTTTCTTCTCCTTCTAAAAAATAATCGTCACACTTTCTTGTATGAGTTTGTGTTGGGGGGGGGGGGGTGGGGGGGGGGGGGGGGTCAACTTTGAAGTCCAGCCTTGACTTTCAGGTGATATGAAGACTAACAAAATGAAAGTTACTCAGCTTGACAATGATCGTTTGTCAGCAGGCATGAAAACAAAAGATGAAAATACTAACAAGCGAAAACACAGAACGCAATCGCAATCCCAATACAGCGCCTTCCCTTCATTAACAAAAATAAAAAAAAATGTATTAGAAAAAAAAGAACGGGCAAACGAACTCTAATATAAAAGGCTCACGTAATTAGCTGCACACACACAAAAAAAATAAGATACGCTGCCTGGGTGGCGCGTTCCTCGAAGGCGACAAAGGAAACATTAAGGTTGGTGAATTGAAGGAGGAGTGTAAGAATGTTTACGCATAAGATGAGAAATATACAAGCTTCTGTACTCTTTCATTTGAACATGATAGACGAAAAACGTAAATTGTGACAAGTTGGCCGAGTGTCCAGTTTCCCTAGGTTACGAGTTTCCTAGTGCGAGATGGCCTATGACAACTTGCCCTATGTAACGAATTCACCTACGACGAGTTGGCTGCAACGAGTTCACTTTTGACGAGTTCTCCTAGACCCGTCCAATACAGCGTAGATTGACTGACTTTGATTCGAGTATATGAATACCCATCATGTAAAATCATCGCACCCCCCTCTCGTAGTGCCTATTACTTCCATGTCGAAATGGAGAATCAAACCATGAGCAAAAATACATCTCTTTTATACCGCGCAGACACATACCCAATCCTTTCTCAGAAGCATGTGGAGTTAAAAAGTCTTGTACTAAAGCTTTTCTTAACCTTTACTTTTGCAAATATGCAAAAGAAAAGATCAACCCACTAACTAGGAAAAGGTCAACCTGGTACGATTTACCAAAGTTGAAGCCGTTAACCCCCCCCCCCCCCCCCCCCCACCCCCTCCCGCCTACCTATTCTATCCTCGCTACATCCGAAGAAATGACACTCCCAGACGAAATTTCCAGGGACGAGAAAGTCGTTGGGTGCTACCACTTTCCTTTTACAGGACCACTTAGAACCAGACGCCTGGCCCGTCTTCCAAGAACTTTGTTGGGCTACGTCCCTGTCTCACTTTTCTGTCGTGGGTTGTTGAACTGGTATCTATAATCTTGTCCGAACGCGTCACCCTACTTGCCCACTCTGGCTTGCATTCTTTGTTGAGCTTTGCTAGATGTACGGCCCAAAGTACAAAAAAAAAACTAACTAAACCTGTGGCTCGTTTCTCCTTTTCGCGTCGAAAAAAGAACAACAACACGTGGACATTAAGTTTGTGCACCTGTGACGAACTTTCCGAAGTGACAAACTGGCCTATGACGAATGATCCTATGTGACCAAACGGCCTACTACGAACCGGCCTATGACGAAACGCCATGTGACGAACGGGCCGCATCCCCTTTCCCGTGTCTCATCGGAATTTGTATTATTTTTTTATAGCGACGTGTCGCCAAAGGCGCAGGACCTGAGGCGCCGGCTGGACCACCGTAAGGACCCGTCCCCGCCCTTTGCTCTGCAGAGACTTGCAAGCTCTGTTTCGCTCTCATTCTTTTGTCATTGTGGCATGAGGGTTCGTGCACAAATCGCTGAACGCTTCAGGTTTATGAGGACAGGCGAGTAGAATGATACGGATGGCTCCTCAAACTTTTACGGCAGGTTCAACAAGGTATCTCTCGGGCATTCTCCGAGTGAAAAAATCGGCACTGCGATCTGTAACGTTAACAATAAACGAAGCCTATAAAAGCTATACATTTAAGCGCTGTCAGCCTTTATTCTAGGAAACACCACAAGGTATAGCAAGTCTTCTGTTCCCGTCCAGAGAGCAATCTTCACTGAGATCTACACCACGAGCAGAAGGCAACGGCGTAAGAAGGCTGGTGGAATCTGAACAGACGTATCTCCAGGGCTGATTGAAATCGGCTAACCGCCAGTTCTGGTCAAAGAAGAAAAGAGAAAGCGCCGCAGTCGAGCTCTATTCGTGTCTTCTTTTCTTTTCTTTTTCTTTTCCAAACTGCTCAGTGAATTTTGCAAACAGCACCCGCCCCAACATAAATACTCTTTCAAACGTTTGCAGTGTTCTGCCTTTGGTCTGTTTCTTCTATTTCTTGTATCGTTGCAGAAATCGTGGTGACCTTTAGCCCCAAAAGAGAGGTAAAAAGACCGTAGCGACGTTCGGTAACTAGCCAGTCTAAATACAAAGCAAAAAGAAAATCAATGTTAGTTTCAGTTGCCAGGACGCCGCGTTAAAATGGCAGTACGAACGTATATTCGCTTTATTTAGGGCTCATCAATCTTGCTCGAAGAGGACTGTTGGCGGAACATAAAAGTGGCGTCGTGCGGTCTTGCCCGAGGGGGGCGTGCCGCCCGCAGCCGGCCCCTCCCCTCTTGTTCGCACTCAGCGCTGTCAGGCAGCTCACGAGTCCGTCGGTTTGGGCCAGCGGGCCCTCTCCCCCGGCTTCTGTGATATACCTTTGTGACTGCTTCCTTGGGCATGGGCGATTGAAAAAGAAACACGAATTCCTTTTGTGGTCCCCCTGCTGGTAAAAAGAACAGCTTTGGAGAAACGAACTCAGGCCAACGCTGGTGCATGCAAACTAAATGCAAAGAAAAAAAACTGAAAGACAAGTACCTTCAGTGAATAGCGCGCGCTTCAACATGAAGAGTTCCGATTGTAGAGAGAGAAGAAAACGAAACATCGTCTCACCTTTAACAGCGTTCTAGGCCGTTAGTCCATTGTCACACAATCTATCACAGCGTTTCCTCTTAATATCTGTGAAGTTTTTTTAAGAGCGAAGCTCTTTAGCAAATCAGAATTTTTCGTGTCCGCAGTTAAAAAATTGGCCGCGTATCTGCTCCTTTCGTTGCAAATGCCGTCAAAAGACGATAGTCTTTATCGGCTTTTGCGAAGTAAATGCCTCCCTTCGCTTTCCCGATCACCTCTGATGTTGTTCCTCTTGCGTCGCGCTCCTCCCAAGGTAAAGACGCCAAAGGTTTGCTTAAATCATTTTAAATTTCCCGCGCTCCACTACTTAAAACCGCGTGTCTCGATGCGAACGCTGCCGTATGGCGGAGACGCGCGTTAATCGATGTGCCCTACTTCAACGTTTATAGAACCGCGTTTCCCTACTCCACGTGCGTTGCAAGCAGAACGTGGAACCTATCTAGTGGAACCTTGCGTAACTGTCGCCAACTGATTCCTTATAATGCCGCCAGAAGTTATAGTGGCGCGGGCGACAGCAGGCGACGGCGGAGTGAATTATTTTTCTGAAGTTGATGAAGTATTTAATTTCGCAAAAGTCAAGCATGTTTGACTTTTTTATAAAGGAACACTGCAAATATCACTTCTGCATTCATGTGATGTCTCATATTAGCGTAATGTCTTGTTCTTCTTCAACAATGTTGACAAGTATGAACATTACACCGGACATAGACGGGTAGATTTAGCTGTGACTATATAAGACTATTGCGCAGCCATTGTTTTGCTTTGGCTGGGTGGCTGAATCGAGTCACAGACAGACAGACGGACAGACATACAGACAGACCAAAATTTCTGGGTTTAAGTAGCCCAAGAAAGACTATCGTCTTTGAAATACCAATAAATTGCCGATCGCGCGCACGTGAGCGCGGGCCTCGCGCCGACCGCACGGCAATCAACAAAAACAAGAAAATGCCTAGCGCTCGTGTGTGCGTTCCTCGCGATTACCGCCGAGCGTCCCCTCCGCACGTCTGTCAAGCCAAGCATTCCCACTTGGCCAAGATTAGCCAAGATTTCGGCGACCGCCCGGCAGTTCAAAAAACCAAGAAAATGTCGAGCGCTCCTGTGCGCGTGCCTTGCGGGGACGGCCCTTCGTGCCACGCGCAAGTTTGTCAAGTCAACACCTACTCAGGGAGACTGGCCAAAAAATATTTCAGCGTTCGCCGTAATCGTGGCAACACTTTCTCGAAACGAGAAAGACGCACCGTATCATACGCCCCTCCAAGGTGATGAGCAATGATTATCACTTCCAAAAAAGTGAAGGAAGCTAACACCTATAGCAACAATTTTGAAGTAAAGGTCGTTGCGGCAGCGAAGAAGAAGAAAATCGGCTGCAATCATGGACTTAGGCAGCTTCTTGACCAATCCCCCGCGTGGGTATGCGCCATGATTTAAGGGTCCAACCAACCAAACCGTCGGGATGGTCGTGAAGGTTGCGTACAGCTTAGCTACGTTCAAGTCTTACGCATTAGTGTCAACTTCCTTCATTTTTTCATATCAAACCGAGTCAACGAAAACCGTGTGAAGGGAGGCTGTTTGATTCCCCTTTTTCTTCTTATTCTGGTACCTATATATGGTTTCTCATTGGGTGATTTCTTCGACGACAGTTCACGTTCACGTCTGACAGTTGTCAATGCGCCACCGAAACAGCGACAGCCACAACATTTCGTATGAACGGATGGCACCGAATGACCCATCTTGCATTCGCCTATTGGCATTTGGTAGAGAATCAGTTCATCGAGACAACGCCTGCCCATCTGCTTTCTGCGGTGGTTTACAGCTTCTTACTCAGCCGCAGGGAACATGGAGGCCGCGCCTCACTATTATAGGCGCTCTAAACGCACAGCTACAGGCGCCACTCCCAGCACAGTGCTAGAGTGAGGGCACAAGCAAGCATTACGAGAAGTTAGCGAATGATAGATAACATGCATTCCATCAACCGGGTGGTATATAGTCGAGAAATCCACGGAGTATAGTGCATGACCTTCCATAGATTGCGCGACATTGGTCTAACTACAGTAGGCACAGCAGCAGAAACTCAAGTATTTATAGTCGAGGTAGTAGGTTATGCTTATGTAGCGTTCTAGGAGGAAATATGCAATATATGTTTGGGCCCCATCATCTTTTATCGGAAGAGCATGAAGTTGTCTACCTGGGAGGGCGTCAGACAAGGGGGCACCATTTCCCCGGAAATTCTTTTACAGCCTGTCCGCGAGGACACGTATCGGTAAGTATGCATAAATATGCAATAACTGCAACAATCATGTCAAGGTCACTCCTCTTCAAATAAAGCAGACATGCTCAACCTTCCTGTTATATTCATAACGCTTAAAGTTACCAAGGAAGTCGGTTAGATACACTTCACGAAAAACTTGTTTTCTGTGCGATTTCATCATCATCTGTTTATCGTAAACATACGTAAACTAACGTTCAAATAATATATTTTTTAGAAGCAGAGCGCGCGCAGCGGTAAGCCATTTTTTTTATTAGTTGCGAAACTGTGTAGCGTATCGCTACTCTGATTGTGCACCGAAGAATCTAACTTAAACGATACGCGGGCCAGGGATTCGATTTATGCAGAGCATTGAAGAAAGTAAGTTGATCCAGCACGACGGGAGACGAGGCACAATACGGCTTCGATTACCCTCTGTGACCCATAATCAGCTCACTCTTTGTTGAAGGTATGGCAGCGCAGCACTTCATCTAAAGAACGCCCTTGGGGAAAGTCGCCGGGGAGGGTGGAGGGGGCCGGAGGCCGACAAGCCCCATCCCGGCGCCGTCTCCGAAGTTTGAAAGGCCACAGTGCATATCAATGTTTACAAATGTAGTGATAGGGAAAGAAGGAACCCTGCCGACGTGCATGACACCAGTAAGCAACCCCCGTATTTTCCATGCATTCATTCGATTAGGTAGACTTGCCGCATCGGAATGCTGCCGTAACAAACTCGGCTAGCCGCGTTCCACAGCGATCCTCGGCTTATTGTGTGGGAGTTCGAAGACGCCAGCTTATTTTTCTCATGGTCACAGCCACACGCAGCCCAAGATTTCGCCTGCTCAAGGGGTGCTAACGCCTGGCTCTCTCCGGAGCCTGTCGGAGGAAGTCTATCATTCCGACCGACCTCGTCCCACAACTTCCTTTTTTAGCCGTCCGCATTGTCACCCGGATCCTTTGAAAAGTTGGTCTACTTTTTGAATATTTTTATTGTTGTGTTTGTACATTAAAAGCGCTTCATGATATCTCTTTTTAAGTAACTACACTGGTGTAACAACTAAAGCAGGCATTCCTCATCTTGAATGGACAGCTTATAAGATAACCACTGAAAAAACGAGAAATAAAATCATTTTCTTTACGAAAACTTTATTTAACTTTGAATTTAACGAGGGAACACAAATGGCACATCCATGTAAGAATAGCATTCATTTAAACGAAAACAAGTTCTTCATGGAGGCTTGCGAGTTGGAACTGTTAGCACTGCTCGTAAACAAGAAAATGCTGAACGTAAGAGAACTCTCTTTGATATTTTGCGTGGAATGAACTGTCCAACTTGTGAACAAGAGGCTGCTTAGGCCTGCGCCATTTGCAGCGTAGTCTTCAGCCGACGTCTTTGGCTGGTTCTTCCCGGTTAAGGCGTGCCGCCGTCTTCAGTCGCCACCTTTCATAAACTTCTTGCAAAGCTTTTCGCAAAGCTCTGGGCACGCACCCGGTTTGAGGTGGATGCTGAACTCGCCGCAGTTTATGTCGGTAATACGCATGGGTCCAGAAGGCTTAGTCAGAGCGCGAGCCGGTGGAGCTTTTTCTTCCGCTTCCGTTTCCTTGAGGTCCTCTGGTGCAGCATCCGGCTTTCTTCCAAGTACGTGTTGGTTTATACGCACACCAGAGGTGCCCAGAAGGACGCTGCGGATGATGTAACGCGGGCACAAAAATACGAGCTCCCGCTCTCCGCCGAGCCGCCGACGAACCTCTCGCACGTCGGCCGCATCCTCTGACTTGGCAAACAAATAACTGGCTTCTTCGGCGTCCTTCATCTCGCCACCATGCGCTTTCCAGAGAAGCTTGTACTTATCATGGACAGTGTCAGAAAACCAAGCCCCAGAGCCGTCGAAAACTCCCATCTTTGCAGCTTTCCCCGAACAACTGAAGCGGGCAGCAGACGACCGTAAATTGCGTTATAAATAGTTGCCAGACGATTTTTACATTTTGGCTTAATTTGGCGAAAACGCAAATAAATTTATTCTCGCCTTTGAAAGGGGCTTTTATGGTGATGTAATAAAAAAATTTGGTATACAATTGCTCATAACCACTAAAAAGCAACGTAATAATAAACCACCCTGCGCCATCTTTCACGGACACGCCTCAGTAGTCCGATATTGCAGAAGGCTGGGTCGGGACTGACAAGTTCAGCAAACTGGCCGACCTACGGTATGCTCCAGCACCGGCCCCAGCGCTTGATTTCAATCTGCGCTGCGTAAGACGGCTGCGGATGACGTTAATTTTTTTCGCTGTGTGTGTGCAAGCCGCCGCCCGCGGCCACAGGGAGGGAAATGTCGTCTGCGGGCGCTGCCGTTTGTCCCGCGCATCTCCCGGCTGCGCTCCGCCCCTTAGCTGTTCGCTACCCTCCGTTCTCCCGTGGCCGCGCTTATACGAGTTGAGCCATCGAGACTGACATGGCCGTCATTCGGCCCGCCAATCGCTTGCCCTCCCGCTCCAAATCGACATTTTCGGGGAAAACCGAAGCCCGCGCGCACGTACAGACGCGCAGACGGGAAGAGCAGCAGACGACAGCTGACTCGTCTGCTTTCCTGGCCAGCCGAGCGTCACTCCCCTCTCATCTTTCTCTCTCCCCAACTCCGAAAGTCGCGGCGCGGCTTTTGTTTACTTGTCGGCGAACAACACGGTGGCCAGATTGGCTGCTATTCAAATTTGCAGATACACGTCCTCGGAGGAATTTAAAAAGGGCGATTTTCGTATGAAAGATTCAACCCGCTCATACAAACTGCTTGATTATGTGTACATCAAAGCTCCACTACTTCGGCGTTCTTTCTTCCTTTTTCTGGCGGCCAAGAAAGTTTCAATACCGTTAACGTGTTCCCTTAGAGGGTATAAAACGGGTACTGAATTTCTTCCCTAGGTTTGTCAAGCCGCAAGAAGAAAATGAATTCCATCAATGGAGCCCTACACGTGCGAGCTTTACCCCATTACCTGGTAATGATTATGACTGGCTTCGAGATGGATATGTTGCCGCAATCCGCAAGAATGACATGTCCCCCTGGAGGCAATGTGAAATTAAGTAAATTATAATGTTAAAGTTAAACTAGAATGTTAAGATGCGGATGAAATGTAATGGAAATCGATGTTGTCTAGCGCTTTTGCCCTGCTGCCAACTGCATGGGTGCATCTTACTGGTATTAAGAGATGCAACAGTCATGATATAATAGGCCCAGCGTCGATTTTCTTCTTAATTTATTTGGAACCACATTTATTCGAACAGTGTTGGCAATATTATTTAATAGGCTCTATATTATGCTATCGCCCAATAAATTAGACTGTTTTTTTTATAAGCGTTGTGTTGTTTTGGAATTATCTTTCGTGGCGGCATTAGTTTCCGGTTAAGTGCCAGCGGCTGATGTAGCATCAGTGACGTGAAGTCTGTCTACGAGTACTACAAATTTGGAGCACGAAAAGTGTAAACACCCTCATTTATAGTTTTACACCCATTTTGGGTTGCGGAAAAGGTGCACGGGGCGCACCGCCTCACCTGCTGGCCTTACTTTAATTAATCTGCCCCCCCCCCCCTCCCTTTGTGTGAGTTCGATTAGAATCACGTCAAGATGTGAATGCACAAGAAGAGGAAATTCATTCGAACCCCTTTGCTTACGTCGATCCCACTCTTATAGCACTACTTGACACTTGCAAGCAAGGGAGGGAAACCGCAGGCGTTCGCCGTTGGATGGGTACCGCTGTGGGTGCGGTAAATATAAAGAGAGGTCAGCTATTGCAAAGACCTTACCATCATTTTTAACGCGAGAGCACCGGGTAGCCCTTGGACCTAAAAATCCGTCTACCGGTTTCTGTAGCAGCCAAACGGATCCTAAACTTCCCGCTGGCTGCGACGCGTAACCAGCACGAACCCGCCGACGTGTATCCAAACTTGGCGTGTCCCGTTTTTCCTGCCGCCACGTGACAATATCAAAAGAAATGGCGGTGTAGTTAAGCCACGTGCACATCAACGGCATGCGCTAGGGTAACTTTCTTCGGTACAGCGAATAGTTAGCTTCCAGTTTCGCAGCCAAGTGTCTACGCCTTTTTTTTTTTTTTTTTTGCTTATACGCTATTGTTTTGAGTTGTGCCCGTGAAAGCATTAAAGTTCTCGTCCGAGCTTCGAGATTCGAGTAACCGTTTAGCGTTTCGCTGCGAGGTATCTGCGGTGTAGTGGTGCGGACGAGAACATGTGGCTACTGCAGAGGCTGCGGACGCCGATGACATAGCTGCTTTGCTTACTATACCGGTACGATGCACGTATACTGCCCCGCAGAGCGGCCTGGGTCGCTGTTGACTATTGCGCCGCGGGGGAGGCAGGTACATGTGGCTCTGCAACACTGGAGGAGTATTGGGACCCGCATGAAATGAGATGAATACCGGGATAAGCGTTGGCCAATATGCCTGCGCTGTTATGTGCTACCGACCTTGCTTTTCTTCCCGGCCTCTGGCGTTGAGCTTATAACGACGTGCTAAGCAACGCCATGTATACGTCAAGCCGAGGGTACCTGTTAATGGCGTGACCTGAAAGCGCAACATCAGGCATATATCCCGAGAAAGCTCTGGTCAGTACACCTCTGCGGGTCAGTATGGTTTAACGTCGCGTATAATCGAGCCCGAAGCTACGTTCCAGTACCTACTTCACTGCCTTCTCGTAGCGACGATTATGGCGTACGGCTACCGTCCAGGCCGAGTCTTCAGCGAACACACGAGTGCCGTGACGAGTCTATGCCACCACGAATAAGTACGATGAGCTGAGGGGACACCGGCCCTGGAACAGCAATGCCCTACCGATGCATCGAATAGCCTTTGAAGGCCCTTGGAGAAGAGCTGAAGAAATGGCCAGGGGGAACGCCATCATCGTGTTGTCAGGTCACGGCTGGTAACGCCTAGGGGCTGGTCTCGGGGCGGCGAGGGGGGGGACACGTGGCGGGATAATTGCCGTGCCTATGGTGCCCGGGGACTGCGTCGGGCCGACACTTACCGAGAGCTTTCAAGCCAATCCAGGAGCCGAGACCGGGTAAAGGTAGGGGGAAAGAAGGATGGGAAAAGGCGTTTCTACATCCACCAAACGCAGCCTCTGGAGTGCCGCCCGACGACATTCGAACATTTAAGACCAGGCTAGCACCGTCCAAAGCACCTGTCCTTGTAGGGTAGAGGTGCCGTCTTAGCTTCTTGATCTCCAGTACGGTGGTTCGAGATCGGCTTTTGCCTCAGGTTTTTCTTTCCTTCTTTAAATTGAACTATAATTTTTATGTTTAGGTTAGTTTTGGTGTTTTAATCGATTTCTTTGTGCGCGTTGGGTTATGTTATGTTATGCTTAGGTTAGGTTGCCTAGCTTTACGTTATCTAGAGCGGTGTAGTGCCAGACCCGGTAATTTTGTTACAAAACGCCGGCGGACGTCGATATAGTGGAGTGCTTATAATACCGTCGGACGGCACTCCAGACACAGCCTCCACCAAAACATGTGCTGTGGCGGCAGGGCAAACGTGTGGCACGTTGGGTCAAAGCGAAGCGATGTATGTATTTATGTGTCGGTCATGGCAGCCCGAGCACGAAGACACACGTTCCACTGCCTACTTATAGCAGCGACGATCATGGCGGAATGGACAGTGGCGCCCTCTGGGGGGCGTTCATTTTCTTTTGTCACGTTATGCTGGAAATGCCCTTCAGGACCCCTTAAAGGTTATGAGCGTGGCGTCCAATACACCTTCGCTGAATAGTCGCAAGGGTGGTTATAGCTTGGGCGAGTTTGTAGAGCAAACAAGAAAACTCAATTCTACGTAATTCTACAATAGCACGACGGGGCAAACTAAATTCTGCTTCTCCCGGGCACAATTTTTCGCTTTGTTGTAGAAGTATGTAGAATACTCCTATTCATATAGTTATATTTTCACTTTCCGTAAGTTCGATTTTATACTTCAAACCACCCGCCGCGGTGGCTCAGTGGCTCAGGCGTTGTGCTCATGAGCACGAGGACGCGGGTTCGATTCCCGGCCGCAGCGGTGGCTTTTCTGATGGAGGCGAAAATCAAAAACGCCCGTGTGTACGAGATTTCGGCGCACATTAAAGACCCCCAGGTTGTCGAAATTAATCCGGAACCCTCCACTATAGTATACGGCGCGCCTCATCGCCTTCGTTGCGTCGGCGCGTTAAACCCTGCAATCAATTAATACACTTCAAGCCGGTGTCTTCTAAATGTTCGTAATTTTTTGTTTTGTTGTCGAAGTATGTTGAATACTCCTTTCCGTACATTTATGTTTTCACTTTCTGTAAGTTCGATTTTAAGCTTCAACCCGGTGTCTTCTAAACATTCGTAATCATTTCGCTTGCAATATTGTAATAAGCCCCCCGCCTAAACATACCGAACACCCGAATCTTTCCGCCTTCTTACTTGAAACCTTCCCGCAAAAAAAAAAAAAAAAAAAAAAAAAAGTCCGTGGTACATAGACATTACATTTGTCTCTGGCCTGCAGGACGCAGTTTTCAAGGGAAAAAGAATCCGCACAAAGTCCGAGCTCCTGCTCACTGCCCGACAGACGTTCTCAACAGATTTTTCGCTGTGATCCTCGCCCGCATGTGCGATATGGCGGGCCCCAGACGCATTGAAGCGCATCGTACGTTGCATGCACGAAGTGACCCTCGCTTTCCCTCCAGGCGCGAGAAAACTCGCCACATAAGGGGAAGGGAGGGGATGGGGCGTGCGGCCGACGCTGTGTCACCTGCAGCCAATGGCTTCGGCGCTGCCCTGTGCCGGTCGTCCGCCCCTTAGTTACGAGGCACGCTTTCGCTGTCTGTGTATGCGGCTTGATTTTGTTGCCTTATTTTTTATTCTATCTGGTATATCTCAGCATCCGACGCACCTTGGGGGAACTATGCTGTCTCCAGTGGAATCACTCCTACCGTCGCTCGGTCAATTTCCCCTGGCTTTCATTCCTTTTTGCTTTTCAGCTTGTCTATGTGAACCGGGGTTGGATCGATGCTGTTGAGAGAGAGAGAGAGAGAGAGAGAGAGAGAGAGAGAGAGAGAGAGAGAGAGAGAGAGAGAGAGAGAGAGAGAGAGAGAGAGAGAGAGAGAGAGAGAGAGAGAGAGAGAGAGAGAGAGAGAGAGAGAGAGAGAGAGAGAGAGAGAGAGATTTTAATGAGATAGAACGTGATAGTGGAACCCTAGTCCGGGAATCCATGTGTTGCCCTAGACGTCTTGGCCCGTGTCACCAGGAGAGTCTGGTCCTCCGGTTGACAGCTGGTCAACAGTGTCTCCCACAGCTCAGGAAAGGAACAGGTGGAGAGGGGTGGTGGGCCCGGGGTTCTGAGCGCCTTCCACAATTATATGCTGGAGGGTACCTAGCTCTGGACAAAATTTGCATAGAGCGCTGTACTGTGTGGGAAACAATAAATTCATTCTACCCCGGTGAACGTACGTCCCTGGTTGTAATTGTCGGAATGTTATTTCCTGAGTTTTGCTGAGGGATGGGTGAGTGCACGGGAATTTTTGTCTGGGGATCCGGTAAAATTGAGTAATTTCCTAATAGGTGAGATATGGCGTCGGAGCTGCGGTGACTGCTGGGGCTCGGTGGGCCAGTTCGGGAGCCTGTTGGTGGGCGAAGTTGTTGCCCGTTACAGAGGCATGGGCAGGTGTCCAAACTATCGCCATTCGGTCACGCTAAAGTACCCGTAGGGTCGTTGGTGCCACCCTCCCTGAAAAGAAACTGCGGCAGGCTGCTTGAAAGTGATGCCTCGGCTCTCTATGTCTCGTATTGGCGTTCAAAAATCCCTTCTTGCCACTTACATTACGTCTTTCAGTTTACCACCCTGCATAGCGCACTTACTGCAGTATACGGTTAACGTAACCAATGTCTGCCCCTGCTCCTCGGTCACGTAGTGAGGTGTCGAGGTTCAACTGTTCCCAGTGTAGAATGGGGAAGGATTGTGCATTAGGAGGAAGAGCAAAATCGTGGTCGCCCTTCTCGACTTGATCATGGCGTGCCATCGCTGCGTGAGGTGTGGGTTTGTGCACGTTTAAGAATGCAGCCATCACCTGTCACTATGGTTCGTCCCCTTACACACATGTTGCATTGTTCCCATTTCTAGATCTGAAGAGCTATGGCTTCTGCCCGTGCAACGTGGGCCGTCTTTCCTGAGCAAGCAGGCTCTCTGAGTCACTCATTACGACACCTGGCGTCACTTATATTGATGATCGGCCCCTGGGAATACGCAAGCTCCCGCAAACCCAGCACGGGCCAAGAATGCACACCATATTCGCCCCGAGATCAAACACAGACGGCCCCTGGCGGCGGCGGGACGCACCGCTCCTAGTGTGGATGGCGCTCTCGCGTCGTCTGCTCGTTCACGTTGCGCGCGGCGCAAGACTTGTGCTGCACACGATAAAACCACCAATATGTGTACTCGTTTAGCAGTAAGCAATGACACAGTTACCTCTGCTTGCGCATTTCCTCTAGAGACGCAATAATCAGCGGCCGTTGCGGGTTAATGCGCTGGTTTAATTCCACGAAACATCTTCGCCGTGGTGAAACTTGTTATTCTTGTGAAACGTGTTATAAACATTGCTTCGACACATTATACTTTTCTTATTGATGAGTGCAGTCGTCTGCCGTTTCGGGAACGTCAAACGATGTTTCTTGTAGGTGGCGTGGTGGTTATTTAAAGGATAAAAGTTTAATACACGAAACGGGTAAAAAGCAACAACATCTGTGCATACCCGTGCATTCGCCACACCCTTGTAAAATTGCGCTGTGTCCTTATAGAAAGAAGAAACAAACAAGAAGAATTACACTGCACACGACCTGTGCGTTATCGCACATACATTACCGGGGATGTATTTTACACCCGTAAGCGCCTGTGTGATCGAATTCTTCCTGTACCTTTTCGAAAATATATACCATTTCTGTGCAGTCGTTGCTTACACTGTGTTGCTAATTTTACGTATTATTTAAAATACGTTTCTCTGGATGCGCAAGAGTATTTCGGGGGGATTTCTCTGTAAAACTAAGCAGTTGTGAGTTTGCGCCTGTCCTGTGGCATTTCGTGAGTCATTTTCATATATCCCATTTTCAAATCCCGCCATGAATAACCCTGTATAGAAATCTGGTTTACTCAGCACAACCAAATTTATTTATATACCTTGAAAGCCCAGAGGGCATTACTTAAGGGGGGATACATAAACTGGGTAGAACAGTGTCAACTATACATTTAGTGAGGGAATTGTAACAAATTGGTGAGTCAACAACAGCGTGTAATAAACTTGAAAAGAAGCGAGCACACATTTTCAACACGCGTAATACACCTTACACGAAAAGAATCGCTGCATGTCTCCAGCGGCTTCTAAATAAGACAATAAAGCAGATTTAAATCGCGATGGATCAGTGAGTGAGAGACTATGGCTGAGGGTAGGGCATTCCATTCGTTTATACACAAAGAAAGAGGTGAAAACTGGTATTTGTTAGTGCGCGAAAATATTGGTTTAATCTTATGCGCATGGTCGATTCTAGCAGATACGTGAGGAGCAGGGTGAATGAAGCTTCGGGAAAAAGTTGTGTCACTATTATACAAAGAGTGAAAAAAGGAAAGGCGAGACAACTTTCTGCGCATGGCAAGAAAAGGAAGGTTCAAATTACGCTTTAGTAATGAGACGCTTTGATAACTAGAGTAACAAGAACAGATGAACCTGGCTGCTTTATTTTGTACTGATTCCAGCATATCAGTCAATATTGCCGTATGAGGGTGCCAGATAGTTGACGCGTACTCCAAGGAAGGCCTGATCCAAGTTTTATATGCCTGAAGTTTAGTGTCCTCGTTTGCGCACTTAAGACGACGCTTCAGGAGACCGAGTTTTTTAAAGGATTTATTAGTAATGTACTCAAGATGACTGTTCCTTGTTAAATGACAGCTTAGAAAAATGCCAAGGTATTTTATTGATGACACCGTCTCAACTATGGTGTCATTAATTGCATATGTGGGAGGAGGGTTGGTCGTACCGGAAGAAAATCTGATGTGTTTGGTTTTTCCAATGTTAATTTCCATTTGCCACAATCGGCACCACTACGCGAGTTATATACGACACAGTGGTCCGCGAATAGACGTATTGAAGAGGCAATGTTAGATCCGATGTCGTTAATGTAAGCCAAGAATAATAAAGGGCCAATTGCACAGATCCCTGAGGAACACCTGATTTGATCGGGCTTTTTCTGGAAATTATATTGTTGAATTTTACTGATTGGTGTCGGTTGCATAGGAACTCGGAAATCCATTGCGTCGTTTTTTCGTCAAGTTGAAGGTTACGGACTTTGGCTAATAAACGTTTGTGTTGTACGTGATCGAATGCCTTAGAAAGATCTATAAAGATTGCATCAGTAGGGACAGAGTTATGCATGGATTTGTGGAGGTCAGTTAACAGTTCAAATATTTGGGTATTGCAGGAGTGCTTGTTGCGAAAACCATGTTGGTTCTCGATGAGTAAATTGTTTCTGTTTGCGTGCGCTATAATGTGTGAGTGAAGAATATGCTCTAGTAGCTTACAAGAAATACACGTTAATGAGATAGGCCAGTAATCCGGTACACAGCCCGTATAAAGCAATTGCTGAAAGATGGGTGTCAATAGGTATGCTGATTTGTGGCAGGTTAACTTGAGAAGTTTGGCGCTAATCCCATCAGGCCCCGGGCTTGTTTTGCAAGGAAGACGTCCTATAGCATGCGCAACCCCATTTTCGGTTACGGTAATTGAAAGAAAAGGGTGGAGAATGTTAGGTTGGGCCGGCATGGGAAAATTTAGTGGAAGTTCGTTCGCAAATACTTATGCAAAATGGTTAATGAAGTGTTCAGCGCTTTCGTCTATTGATAAGATGTCGCCTTGATTGTTCACTAGTGCTGAATCAGTAAGACTTTCTCTATATTATTGACCACATGCCAGAATTTTTTGGGATCGGATTTAAGAAGTTTGGGTAGAGTACAGTTGAAATATTTGTCCTTGGCCTCTTTTATGGAAGTTTCGGATTCCTTTGATATATTTTTATAACTAAGCCAGTCCTCCGGGGAACTTGTTCGCCCGTTGCCTAATATTAGGCATTGCCTAAATGCCCAATATGGTCACGTCCTAGCCTCTTAAGCTGGACATGTTTAAAGAAAGAGAAAAAATCCCGTAATATAATGCACGTTGTTGCCCACATGTGTGGAGTGTGTGTGTTGTGACTCCCTGGACTTTTTTTTTTTATTTTTCCCACAATGCTTGCTTTCAATACAATTTTGAAAGAAGCGAGCCACAATTCCTGGACAATCTCGGGCCAATACTGGGGTTAATGAGTTTTGAAAATACTGGACTCTACTCGTTGAAGTAGCTACTTTTTCACCGCTACAGAACACTACGCCTAGAGTACGTTCAATTGCAAGTAATACTGATAACCAATGTTTGGTTTTTCGCGTTGCATGCGTTCTCTCACTGCGCTTGGAACGTTGACAGAACACCCCCTTTTCCCCCTTGCAACTTCATTTGCAACTTCATTTGCCATCTTTATGGTTCGTAAGCGACATTACACAAGAATGCAAACACATCTCGCTGTTATAGACACCTTTTAGAATTTAAAAGGAACGCAAATGGTCCACAGTGCACCTGTAACAGAAAATCTGTGCTCACTGTGAGGTCCCAGAAGCTTGCTTTACACACTGTAAACTTGCTTGTCAATTTCCAAGTCTAGCTAAACATGACACGTTGCTTGTACTGCGCGCGTTAGCAATTTAATTCGCAAGTTCACTTGTGACGAAAGCCTTAAATAAGTGATCCGACACCGTTATTCATCAAACCTGCCTTCGGAGTCGCTAAAATTTTATTGAACTAAAGCTGCGTGCGAAGGACCTGTTAGAACGGTTGCATTTATATCTCTGCGCTGGTTAAAATTCAGTAATTTTATGTTGCCTTTCGAAACCACAAAAAATATTGTAAGCTCTTAGAATAAATGTTGGTGCAGTTAAGTGGCGTTACCATTTCAGGGCGTCATGCGTCATGCTACTGGTAAAAACGATCGAAACTGCTGTTGTAAACTGAATTCCGGAGGTCGAGGCTTCCTGATTTGTTTCTATTTATGGTTTTATTGAACGCTCAAAGTGATAGTCTGGAAAGATCGACCTTGCCACGAGCCTCGGCGTACAAGTTCGTTGTCATTATTGCGACCGTTCGGCGATTCCCGATGGGTCGCCGCTTTGTCGGCGTACTAATGAAAGCTTTTTGCCGCTTCAATGCAATATATTGAGCTTTGAGGAACCAAACTACAGCATACCACTCTTGTCTGCGCCTTTCGTGCGCACATACGGCGCGAGAAAGGCATGAAGCGCGCCCACAGTGTGCATCCTGCCGGGCCGCTCAGCGGAGCATCCACACTAGCAGCGCGACGCTGTCGCTACCTACTAGATGTCGATTTCGCGGCGAATAGCCTGCTTACACCTGACCTGTTGGTGCGCCCTCGCAAAATCTCCGGATTGCTCACTCACACGATATAAGCTCATCATAAGTCAGCCTGCTGTCGGTGGCACTACGTAAGAAAAATAAAAGAATATCATACTGAGGCAAATAGACGTTTCGAGGTTTAAGCCGCTTTTTTTTACCTCCTTCGTTCCTTCTTGCTTAGTTTTTGTTTCACACAGCTGAGTTCCGTTCTTTTGCGGCTCCGTTTGAACCAGACTGTGCTGCAAAGTGGAGCCCCTTAATTGCTTGCACTTTCCACAGCAACAACGCACGTTCGAATCACGTATCACACACACACACAAAAAAACAGATATGTGGAAAGTGGGGAATTACACGTGAACTTACACCTGTGATTCTGAGGCGAGCCGTAGCAGATGGCTCCGGATAAATTTCCACCACGTGGGGTCATTCAAAGTGTTCCGTAACGTCGACACACGGGCGTTTTCGTTTTTCACCTACATCTGAAGAATGGCCACCATGGCCGGGTAGAGCTGACGCATGTCCTTAGGCTGAGCGGCACAGCGCCTCACCCGCTCAGCCGCCGCTTTTTTGGAGGCGAAGCCGCTCAGGGACTGGGGCTGTTTGCGTCTCCTGTCGTCGTCGTAATCGTCGTATCATGTAGTCACGGTACTAAAACACCGGGAAACTCCTTCACGCCTCGCGCTAAATCGTAACTCGTACTAAAAAACACCATGACACTCGTTTACGCCTCGCGCTGGAGCACTTCGAACGCGTATTAAAAAAAAATACACCGGGACACTCGATTACGCCTCGCGCTAGAGAGCTTCGTGCTTTAAAGACAAGAGACTTCTATAGCAAAGCTGTATACCTCTACCCCCACCGGTTTCATCTCCGATGGCAAAAACGCCAAGGCGCCAAGAATAAGCGCTCGTCCCGTGTTCCCTTTCTTCGTCTCGCGTTTTTTCAGTGTTGCGCTTTCTGAAGGTTTCAAAATGAATACGCATATATTGCATGCTTCGCCCCTCTCCACATTTCACGTTAGTGTAGATGGCCAGTGATTTTTTTTCTTTATTGTCGGTTTCCAGAGTCACCGTAGCGGGTCGAATCATGTCTTCATCGTTAAGCCACACCAGCATGCGGTTCATATGTGCCCGCGACAATGTTGGTATATGAAAATTTGATTGATTGATTGATTGATTGAATGATGTTTGATCGATGATTGATTGATTGATTGATTGATTGATTGATTGATTGATTGATTGATTGATTGATTGATTGATGATTGATTGATTGATTGATTGATTGATTGATTGATTGATTGATTGATTGACACCTCTGCAGGTTCCGGAGCTGTCTGAAGATGACCAAGAACGGGGCGTCGCACATGGTGGGCAAGCTGTACTTCAACGTGGTCCAGACCAAGTGCTTCGTCTTCAAGCACCGCGAGGTCTGCGAGAAGCGCTCCTGGTGGGGCAAGTGCATACAGCGAGAAAAGCAGAAGGTGGCCGTTCTGCGAAACGGAATGTCCTTCTGAGACGGCACCGAGAGCTGCGTCTACTCGAATGCGCGGGAGCAATGCGAAATTCTCTTGTAACAACAAACAGCCAACTCAGATTATTGCCTGAAAGACAAGTAAATCTCGCCTAGTGAAAGATATTCAGCGTTGCATACCGTTTGTGAAGGCGACACTGTGCTTCACGCTGTCGGGCCGTCTCTTTTCTAACGATGGTGGCACAAAACACGTGCTCAAGTTGAGTGTCGAAAATTCCGCTGCACTTTAATAGTCTTAATGCCCAATGGCGCCTATCGAACGCAAGCTCTACGCGTGAAAAATGCGAGCAGAGTCGAGAGAAAAAATATATATTCGCCTAATTTATTGTAGTTAACGATTCCATGCGTGATGATTTGGCAAATCTTAATAAAAAACGCCGGTTCGTGCAAACCAGGCAATAAGGTCCTGGGAATTTTCTGGGCGTTGGGCTACACAAACCAGCCAAAGAAACAGTGTCATTTGACTAGATCAGATGCATCTCGGCCCATTTTGTCCTAAACATTAACTAAAAGGCCAACGTTAAGAAAGATAGCACTTACTGTTCTTTGAAATCATTTGTGGCGACGTCATGAGCGCCACTTCCCGCGTTATGTCCCGCGTGGCAATGACCACTCCATACTGGAAACATTTTCCGCTTGTAGAACTCAGAAAAATGCTCAGATAAAAGCTGCAAGCCCGTAGTGTATTCATAAGCTTACGCGAGTACTGTTAGCGACCGAGCACAGACAGCAAGCATGAATTGGCGTCTCACATGATGCCGTTGCAACAGTATTGAGGACACTGTAGCGCGTAAAAGCGAACGTTATTACAAAGCTGGAATCACTATCAAGGGAAATGTCAGCCACGGGCTTCTGTCGCCGCCTCTGAGGCTGCAGCTTTGCCCATCGCCGGACAAAGCAGGTGGAGCCGAAAGCTCAAATTTTACACAAGAGCGACACTATCGGAGGACTTCCCATGGAGATGCATGCACGTGTAGCATGATTCACTTCGCAACAGCAGGGAGGCGCGTAAGGTGCATGGGGGGGTTCTCAGTTTAACAGGCGATGTGAGAAAATAAACTATGTATTTGGGCCGCGTCTTGCTGATTGTTTGCTTCATTGCATCCTATCAGACCAGAAGGCTTCATTCACAAGAGAAGTATAAACTCGGGAATAGGTGTAATTACAATTCATTTGAAAACATTGGCGCCTTGCACGCTTTGTACCATTTACATCGTTTTATTTTCTTCCTGTAACGTCACGAAGTGACCATAGTGAGAGAAAAATGTTGCCTGTAAAAGTAGGTGGCGTCTTTTTATAGCGATTGTCCTTTTTCTGTGTATCTCTTGTAAGCTTTGTACATGTGATACATCTGTAGAGCTCAAGCCAGTTCCTATCTAGAAAACTTGCATCGTTCACAAGTCGTACAGCTAGTTTGTGATCCTGTGCTGGTTCAGTGTGTGCTTTGTGATACATCTCGGGCATGCAGTCATGAGAGTGCACGGCTGTTTTAGCTACGAGGTAGCAGTGGTGTATAATTGTGACCCTTTGCAGCCATTTTCTGTATCATTTGCACCAAACTGAGTTTCCGTCGATGTCATTGAACCTGCTACGGCTCTTAAAATAATTGCTTTGTGCGTCTTGTTCCTTCTGTTTCCTCATTCGCGAAATTGACGGTAAGTATGCAGTTTCTGAAGCTCATAATAGCACAGAAGTAAATATAGACGGCTTGTTCTCGCTCGTTTTTTCCCTTCCACACGCATGTAAGTCGACCTACAGTTGCCGGTGACTAACTTTTCTCGTTGTTTCTCTACCTCTTTTTCAAAAAACAAGTGCATTTAGGCCAAATGATTGGTGTCTTGCTTCAACAATGACCGAAAGCAAATTTTAATAACATACAGCATGCCACACCACGGCAATATTCATAAATCCGTAAAGCTGCTCTCTCGCCAAGCTTCTCACGCATATCACAAGGTCGCTTACATTTCTTGGTTGTTGCTGCTCCTTCCAAAATTCATCTTCTAGGCTGGCTTCAAAAGTTGCAGTCGCTTCGTCAACGGGTCACCCACTAGCCAGGCGATTCAGGCAGGAGTTTTGTAGTGAGCGATCAAAAAAGGTCGAAAAGCGATGAACAGCAAGTTTCAACTTTGGTCATAGTGGCTCCACGGTGCGCTGAAATTCTCGCGCTACGGCGTAGAAGAGCTTTTTGCATAAAAGGTAGGGCGACGTCATGGTAGGGAGGATGTGAGCCGCCAGAGAGCGGCTGGGATGTGGTTGTTTTTGTTTCATCACGTTAATATGGCAAGCTCACAAAGAGACTTTTCACACAACGCGAAGCGCGCTTCGGCCTAAATTAACATGCGCAAACATAAAACAAATTACAAAGACCCCCAAAAGTTTTCCGCGAAAGTTTCGGGTTTTCTTGTGGCTTTATTCCAACTATTACCGTTTAAAACAAACACCCTTCAGATATTTTTAGCTATGAATAGCAAGAAGCATCCAGAAATTTCTTTCCAAGTTTCCAAGTATACTGAAGACAATGCTACAAACATTGTCTTGCAAAGGGAACTTCTCCACATTTCTTATAAAGATATGTAACGCAACTTGTGCCATTTCTTGAGGAGTGAAGAAGAAAAGTGGACGTATGTTTGAAACAGTGTTTCGCTCTCAAAGCTGCTGTATTCATAAAAAGGGCGCTCTGGCCCACTGCGATGCACCTTTGGTGTCCCTTTAGCAGCTACACTTCTCCGGGATTTATGCCGCAGGCTCATGCATTAATATCCAAAATTGTAACGTGACCAACAAGATTACTTCGACTACCTTAAAAATTAGGAGCAAAATTCACGTGCATTTTTGGGGCTGAGGGCCAAGAGTAGCGAACAAAAACGCAACTTGCGATCGTTGGCGAGAAAATCGTTTCTTGTTACTTCTTTTTAAATTATGTATCTGTCTTACGCCCTCGTGCGTTTTTCCAGTAGGATGACGTATTTGTTCTCCTATCAAAGAGGAATCGACATATATATGACAGCGCCTTGCGTGGCGGTGAGTAGACTTTAGTTTTTTGAGAAAATGTATACTCTGTGAATTTACGTGTTGGATGTTGTGGCGATCAGAAGACGTGGTGTTTATTGTTGTACGTGGTCGTCCTGTGGGTAACAGTGTTTCTGCTTTCTGATTCATTCAGTGACGTCTTTGTGCTGCATGATTATGTAAATAAAGTATCCAGTTTCCTTCAGTTTCCCCAGCGTCAACACTGTACAACTTTTATTTAGCCATGCATGATGTACAAACCAAGAAAGCACCAAACCAAGCACCTGCGAGTTACGTTTCCGTGGTCATGGCCCCGATCTCGTCAGCACCAATCCTGCATTTTGGTCAAAGCGAAACGTAATATCACGCAGAAAAAGCACTGAAGATTACTATATTCCCTAAAGCGAAATTTGCGCGCAGCGCGAGCTGCAGTCTTCTCGCTGGTTGCGCATATCTGCTGCATTTCAGGAAGTGATCAGCGAACGCATGGCGTCGCGCGCTACTCTGCGTTATCTCGCAGCGCGTCGCCGCCGCCGAGCATGTCGTTGCAGTATGTGTTTGAGCCTCCCGCGCATATGTCACGTGGCTCGGATGAGTCGAGAACGGAGGAGCGCCTGGCGAAAGTGTGAAGGGGAGGCAGTAAGAGAGATGACGCCATAGCAGCGCATGCCGCCCTCCCACTCACACTTTCACCAGACGCTCCTTTCCCTTTTCTTTCTGCCTTCGGTGACTCGTTCTCTCACTCGGTTACGCGGATATCGACGCCTCCGAAGCCAAACCACGGTACTGGGCGCCAAAGTGCTGCGCATTAAAATGACGAGCTAGCGACCGCGGGCAAGTGACATAGTGATGAAATCGGACAATCTAAGCTTGGCCCTAAGCGACCGAGTGTGAGGCTCGTGCGATGGCCGTTGCCCCTCCGACGCTAGCACGACGTGAAGCAGTTTTGATTTTGGTGGCTTGTTCCTATGTTGAAAGCAAACAATTATTTAAGAGTGAAAGAGCTGAAGAATGGGACACGCGAAAAGAAGTGGCATATACACAGGTGCCAGTCAAATATTTTCGTCATTGAGAAGTGAGAAATATAGAGACGAAGTTTGGAATGTTGTACAGCTATGTGCATGAGCTGAACGAAAAAAAACACTATACTCACACCGACAGGCGCACAGATGGAACAGAATCTCCTGTCTTGCCGAGTAGGCAGTTTATTAGAGGTGACGCCCTTTAGGGGCTCAGGCTGTCGGCGCCTCATGTCGTCGTAACACGTCGTCGTCTCACGTAGTCACGGTACTAAAACACCGAGACACTCCTTGACGCCTTGGGCTAGAACGTACGCGCACTAAAAAAACACACCGGGACACTCGTTTTCCAACGCTTCGCGCTAGCACGCTTCAAAGCTGTATACCTCTGCCCCCCAACGGTTTAATCTCCGTGGGAAAAGGCGCCAAGGCGCCAAGAGTACACTAATACACTGCATGTTTCGCCCGTCCCGAGGTTTCACGTTAGCGGAGGTGGCCCGGGATTTTTTTTCTAGGGTAGCCACTGACTATGCGCTCTCACAAAATGTTCGTCTATTATTCAGGAAGAATGCCTCGCAAATTTCTGTACTCGAAACTCAGTCTCTATACTCTACCTTGCGAGAGTTGAATTATTCGTTCTGAAATAAGTTTAAGAGATTTTTTCCCATGCTTTTCTGGCTGTGCATAAAGCATGCTTGCTGCACTTAAAAATGTTTTGCGGTCGACTTGGGCTTCAGCTAGGAATTGCGTCGTTAGCTGCAACGCGATGGAAGCCGGTTTCGCGAAGCAGTTTTGTTACACCTTGGGACGAGGTATAATATTATTAATACAGCATAGCCGAATATGCGCAATATTCGTGGGTTCAGCCGTGTACAAACAAGCCGGCACCACTGCTAACTGCACGCGGCGCATGATGATGATGATGCCAGGACAGCTGTGCGTTAGAAACAGTGCTGCACACACGACACGTCTGGTACAGTGCTGTCAAATCTTCTTGTGCTGCAGGATTAGTTGAGAGAGAAGAGAGAAAAGCAAACGGAAAGGCCGAGAGGTTATCCAGGCTTAGAGCCCGGATCGCTACATATTGCATACGGAATAGACGAATCAACTATTCAGTGTGCACGAGTATTTGCTGAAAGCAAATTACGAACGTTGTCCTTTACGGTGTGCGCCATTCGTAATCATTCGCTTGTTGTCTGCAGTGAGAGGAGTACAACAAACACAAACGCTACACAGAAAAGTTGAGCAATGCTCATTCTCTGCGCGTTTTGGCCGAACCTTGACAGTTCGCCGTCTTTTTGCGCGAACTCAGCACACTTTCCACCGTTTGCGGCTTGTGGGTCCCCATCACCACCTAATCGTACCCCTTAATCTATGCCCACCGGCAAAAGAAACGCTCCAAAAAATGAAATACGCAATGGGCCCAAGTTGAGCCACATATCTCATTACTAGTTTTGTCTCGTGCATACAAATAGCCGGAACACTTATAACGTTTTTTTTTTTTTTAGTCCACCCTTCTTGCGCAGCCATTTTCTCCCTGCTGTTACCCAGGCCAAATTTGATTCCCTTCATGCGACGTCACAAGTTTTCAGCGACGGAATATCGATGCAGTCACTGCACTGATCAATGCGTTCCCGGAATGCAGGCGACGCCTTTCTGCTCTGTACATAAAAGTTCACAGCCCGTTGCAGCGCAATCTCTGCGTTATCTCGCGGGCGCAAGACGTGAGCCCCACCCTCTTGTACGCCGCCTTTATCCATGACGTGCCCAGCTAACTCAACGAATTTCACAACACAAAGGCCGAATCATTTGGCCCTTCCGGTCAAGGACCCATACCCCGAAAGCGCTCTTCATTAACATGAAACGGCTCACGCGGCCGAAAAAAAAAATGACTATACAGATATTGCTCACGCTACGAACTGCGGAGAAAAAAATATCGAGAGAGGAAAACCGAGAAAATTAAATCAGTGCACGCGAATTGACTGCACCAGTTTCCGAGAGATGGCAGCCGCAGTGTCGCTGTCAAACCGTGAACTTCCTCGTTGCCCCTGGCGACGGCAACGCATGGTCCGCCAAAACAAAGTGGTGCGCTACACTTCACCGGCTTTTCTTTCGGCAATATTGTGTACCGCTAGTGAAACATGGGGGCAGCGAACTAGTGATCAGAGGCATTAAAGGAAAACAGAGAGAGAAAATTTGGTTCACTTCGTTGCACCGTCCGCATCCGATCTCGCCGGCGGCCGGCGAGATCTCGGAGGCCTCGTCCTCCAGACTTGCTTCACGTCGTCGAGCGCGGTTCGCGTACCCCGCTGGAAGCCATGTGCGACAAACTCGAGAACAACAGGTAAGTGACCGGCTCTGCCGAGAGAGGCACACAACTTGTGACGTATCACCCCACGTTTCTTACTTCCTCCTCCCGCACCCCGTTCTCTCCCAACCGTTCTCCGGCCCTCTTTCCTGCTCTCCGCCTGCCTGCGGTTTCAATACGCATAATGGGCGAAAGCACGTATTATCCCTGGAAGACTAAACGAAGCACGCCACGCGACTGTTCCTTGCGGCACGCCAGCCTCGCTCGGGCCACTTTGTGGTGCCCGGACACATCCGGCCGATAATGCACGGCGATCTATATGGTTGCCGTGCTGGAACCCGCCGGCAAACAAGTCCCTCCACTTTCGGTTTCGACCCATTGCGCGGTAAACGCGCGCGAGTGGGCTGGAATGGAAAGGATAACGAGATGACGGTGACTTGTAGCTTAAGCACACGCGTGGCCCAGTTTGGTTTTACACAATTTGTCGTCCCGAAGGAGGGGTCAGGGCCAACAATACGCGCCGATTTTAACCACGCTTCAGCCGTCCCTTTGCCATTTATGCACCCGCTATCGCACTTGCTCCTGTGGTGACAATTCAGCATCTAGATAGCTGCCCCTCCCTCTGCCATGCATAGATTATTGTTTGCGACGGGGGCTTATTAAATCATATTACGCACACCACCTGGAGGAATCTTCTAGTATCGTTAGAGCAGTGGTACTAAAATGGGGGTCCGTGGACCCCAGGTGATCAGTGAGGGCATTTGAGGGGTCCGTGAAGCCCTCCCCGAAACTACGTTCCACCCCCATTCATTTCTTCGTTTTGCCAAACCCTGAGGTATGCAGAAAGGTGGCTTTGCTGCATGACTTGCACGTTGAATTTCTCGATGTTTTTAGGGTTGGCTTTTTTCACAACACGTCAGACATGCAAAAAAGCCAGACACACAAAAGGCTGTGGATTGGTTTGGTGACCTTTAACTGCAAGAGCAAATTGCTTGACAATATGACAAGCAGCAGCTTAAAAATCGGACACAAAAGGCGGACATTGAATGAGTATGGGGGCGACTTTTTAAATGCAGAGCATTTCAGTAACTCACGATGTCACCCGCGTTGACGTCCGTAGTCGTAGTCCGCACCCCTCCCCCTACACTATATAAAAAAAATACTATCCGGTGCCTGGTTTCGATCCCTCGACCCTGCGGGCGGAACGCAATGTACATGGTGCTCTACCCACTGCGCCACAAAGCCGACTTTTTTTCCTTTACTGCATGGAAAACTGCCCTTAATACAGCTTACAAAAGTTATGAGTCATCCAAGAAGATGCACATCGCTGCAGCTAAAATAAGCCGTCCGTTAAAACTCTGGCAAGCAGACGCACGCGTCCAACAGATGCAGCCATTCTGGTGGGTCACTTTGCGCCGCATAAATTCTCCGCACCAACGCAGTTTGCTCCCGAAAAATGGACTTCGTTGGGCGAGGGGGTTCCGCGTGCCTGTCCGTCATGCGGCACTTCCACAAGCTATACAATCCGATCAGAACAAATATATCATAGGGCACTCCAGTAACATCTCTAAAAGGCAAGAACCGAATTGTATAAGGGGGTAATGTCCATGTCCTTTTTAAGGGTTCGTTGTAACACATCCCAGAAAAACACCGCATCCCGGCACAAAACAAAACAATGATCAATGGTTTCAGGTTGATTGCATAAACGGCAATTGTCAGACCAAGGAATAGACATTTCTTTCTCGCGCAACCATGTTTTCACTGGGAGTGTTGATGTATGCCGCTTAAAGAAAAACGTTTTTTGCATTTGGGGGGAGACACATACGTGTGACCCGCTTAAAACACTGTCCTTATGGTGGCCAATGTAAGGCTGGCGATAAACCGGCACTGGGAACAGACTGTCTAATAAAGTGTTCGTCAAAGCCTTCCTGGAAAGGGTAAACAGATATTGCAGGGAAAACCTCGCAGCAAGGAAATTGAAGGTGTCGACCACCTCCTTTAAAAACACCCATGGCGGCTTCGTACTGACTTCACCAGTGGAGACAAGCAAAAACGGTAAATGAAAACTTATGCGCTGTTGAATAACGTTGAGCAGGAGTGGATGATGCTTCACCTTATAGAAGAAAAATCGAGATACAAGCTGGTGTACAAACAAATGTATCAGCCCAGCACCCCCAGACACTAATGGAAGAAACAAATTGTCCCTACGCATAGGTTCCCATCGGGACCCCCACACAAATGTTGCAAAAACTCTATGTAGAGCTTGTACTTTAGAACGCGCACAGTGGAGTACTTGCAGCACATAAACAAGCTTTGCGACAAGGAAGACGTTACAAACGTGCGCACGCGCAAACACAAAGTTCTCGCCCCATCCATGCCTGAGAGGCTCGCTTGACTTTTTGGAGTGCCAATGACCAATAAGGCCCGGTGTTTCGTATTTGGTGCAAAGGTACACCTAGGTATTGAAGTGCGTCCTTATCCCAAGTAATGCCACCAAATAAGGACGGTTTCGCACCCCATTCACCAAACCAAAATCCCTTTGTTTTCATATTCACAGCTGCTCCAGACGCGCCACAAAACTGCCTGGTGAGATTAAGGGCTACTTGAACGCTTTTTTTATCAGCACAAAAATTAGGTAATGTCATCCGCGTAAGCAAGGACCTTAACCTCACAGGATAGCGATGAAAAGCCCCGTACTCTTTCACTCTGCTGAATACTAAGTCACAAACACACACACACACACAACCAAGCCGCTCCTGCCGCCCCCCCCCCTCCCCTCACAAACACACACACACACAATGTAGCAAGGCACAGAGGTTCACAGAATGGGAGGCTACGAACGCGCCTTATATCCTTGACTCATTCAAACTACGTCAAGAAGCTGCTGATACAACGCATGCACTACCGCCAACTCCCCAAACACTAAACGTTAACGCAATACACCCACCCCCTATGCGACGCATTTACTCGAGTCCCCCTCGCGGGGAGATGGGCCCAATTTTTAGCTTAAAGTGCACATTTTTTGATATTTCCACCCAAATCAACATCGCTTATCGCGGGTGTACCATAACTTTTGCCACCCTGAAAGAAATCCTCGGCATACTCATGGTTAAGAACCACTGGCTTAGAGGAAAATACGCAGATGCAATAAATAACCCCGTAGGCAGATATCCTTGTTATGAACTTTTGTTGGAGCCGCATGCGCGGTACTGAATAAATGTGCTCGCTCCCCGTAGCGCAGGGTGTCGGGTAGCGAATTAAAGCTCACCGTGGTCAGTACAAAAGGGTTGTGAAATATGCCAGAATATTTTCGCCGTCGAGTCGGCAACATAAGAAAACGAAGCGAAAAGAATCAGCACATCATCGCGCTGACTCGTTCCCCAATTCCCGTTTGTCATAATATGCCATGATTTATTCACCTATTAAAAATGTAAAAAATAATCTGGCGTTAGAGCAATGTATGCAGGTAATCAAAGTCAAGCAACAGAATACATTCGCACATGGTTTGCCATGGATGGTGGCCTGGGACAAAAACATCCTGGTCACGTTTCCTCTTCCGGTTTTGTAGCGTGAGCTGCACTGGCCGAGGTGGCGCTCTTTCGCATGGCTCCTGGAGAGCCATGCTGCGCATGCGCCAGGAGCAGTGACGTCGCACGGCGCACAGAACGTTGCTCGCTGCCCGGCGTCTCTCACGCACCCCACGCGCCCAGCGTCTTCGCCGACCTCCGTTCCGCAGGTGGCGGCCCGGTCCACTTGATGATCACGCGAGGGGTGGCCGGATGTGGAACCGATGGCTCGTAGCGTCGCAGCAACACCGGCGTGCGCCTGGCAACCAGCTTAGCTCTGGGGCGATTGGTGACGCTGCGCCGGGGCCGCTTGATTAATATACATGTGTCACATAATGCGTATACCGTGGGTGTGTCATTGAAGCAGCAGTAAGCATGATAATCAAGCTAATCCTGGACAACCAGGAAAGCTAAGAATAACCGGCTGAACCTTAGCTCAGGCTACGTATCTCCTGGAATAGCCGAGCCACTGCTAATTTTTTTTTTCTTGTACGCTGCGTTGAAAAGCTGCTTCACTGCTTTCCAGTCATGCTGTTTGAGAAGCACCCCCTACGGGGGACGGAGTGTGATGTTGAGGACAAGGACTGTGCTCGAAAAGGCACTTATACACGGAATGATCACCGTGCTTCGCACAGCGTGATGATGGGCAATGCCACAGCATAGAAATACATTTCACCATCATCACGAAAGCGACGGTACCTCCAGGCACCTCAAGAGCATGGTCATGCCTCATATGGCGGAAGGCATTCGGCAGTAAACCCCAACGCGAACAATATATGGACACTTTCTGCTATCAAAGTAGTGGCGATTACTTCCGCCTGATCTTACTAACCACTCGTGATGCTCCTGTATCTTGCGCTTGTCACTCGGCCATTGCGCCCTCCTTCCGGCACGCGATGACCTATGCTTCTAAGGTGTACGCGTGACACTGAGAAGCCCGAGAAATGTGAATCACGTCAATCACGTCGGTCGCGTGGATGGATGGATGGAAAACTCTATTTGGTCCTACAAGTAGGGACAATCAACCACTATAGGCGTGGAGGTCGCCTGTGAGATACAAAGTAACAACTTATAATACCATCTCGTTTCACGCAGTTGAGCGATAAAATCAGGTGCAAAAAGTTTCCTAATGTGGGAGCCTTTTCCCGCTTTTTTTGTGAACCATCGAAGTGCTCTGTTGGGGAAGCAGTGGGGTATTTTCAGTCAGTAGGCAATAAAAAATTGAGAACGGAAAGGCAAAACATTTGACATGGGAAAATCAGTTGCTGAAAAATAAGATATGCAAAAACTGGTGAAGCGCACTGACATGCTCCGTCAAGCTATTTTAGCATTGCGCGCCTTAATTGAATTAAAACAAAGCCTTTCACGCCCAACTCGAACGATTTCTTCCGCTTGCATAATGGGCTGCAGGATCCCTTCTAGGACCCCAAGGGACCTCAGATGTCCCAGACCATAAACCAACCTGTCCTGTTTGACCTAGAGCCCTCCTTCCCCAACAAAAGCTCTCTCTCTCTCTGTTAACTTATTTGAGTAACGTGCAGGGACACATTTCTAGTTACTCGTTCCATTTGATATCAGAAAATCAGACACACGCCCGGCTTCACTGAACGTTCTTCTGAAATCGCTGGGAAAAACGCACAGGCGCTTTCGCGACTGGTCTTTTTCCCCTCCGCATGCATCCTGAAAACACCTTCATTTGTAGTAATGAACCAACTCGCCCAACAACACATCCTACTACAACACTGGCTTTGCGTGTGAATCCGTAATTTACGCGTCATTTGCGTCCAAGACAGCTTCGTCGACGTGCCCTCGTTCAAATATCTGGAACCGCCGCTCACCTGTCCGTGCGCCCTCATGCAAGAGGTATTTGCGGCAAAGCCAACCTTACACGAAAAGATGGCATTAAAGTAAACCCAACTTTTACCGACACGTCGAAATTTGACATGTTCCTGCCTAGCTACATGTCTGCGACCTCCATTTCGCAGTCGGTGCGCCTGTAACTGACATGCCTGTGCGCGCACGTCTTGAACTGACCCGCCCTCTCCATGCATCCGTGGTCTACATGCCCATGCATGCGGAGATCGGACATTTCCTAGCTACTGCTGTTCACCACCGTCCGAGATAGCTTAAATGTCATGCAGTTTTTACTCACATAACTATGGCCCTTTGGTTAGCAGAACACTCCTTCTGTCTCCTACGTGCCTTTCATTGCATTGATACATCTGTAAATGAGAAGTAGGTTTTGTAGGTTTTATAGTGTCTCACATTTCTGCGCTGTTGGCCCATTTCGCCAGGGAAAGATTACCTGGATGTCGGCAGTCAGTCTTTACAGAGTCTTCAATATAGTGCTGCTGAGGACATTTTAAACACATATAGTTCTTTCTAGAAAAAACGAAGAGTACAACATAGAAAGCAGCTTAGAGATAGAAGGCGTTCAACGCTTGATGCCATGGTCGTACTCGTTGGAACACGCAAGGGACACGTCCAGCATTAAATGTGTAGAGATTCGATTGACGCCACCAACCCATGCACTTGCGAACCTCGGTTGTCATTTCCTTTTAGGATGTGTTCTTGTGTTCTTGAACCATCAGCGAAGCCAGTCGATCATAATATCAGAATGTTACACCTGAAGGTACGGTGTCACGTTGCAGCTACTCAGCCGTGATTTTACAAACTTTCCGTTGCTTAATTTGGAGGTTCTCAAACTCTTTCAAGTGTTTGTGCTTTGTTTTTATCCCCTGAAGCAAGGCGATAGATAGCAAGAAACTGTACGATAAAAAAAGAGCGACTGCTGAACAGTAGATTCACGGTTTAGGAAAAAAGCCGGGTGCATTAAAGCGTGAACTCGTAAGAATGAAGGGGTGCGAATAAGAAAATAAAGGTGTCAGTTGTGTGCCCAGTGCTTTGGCGTATCATTATTCCGTAAGCTCGCGTCTTAACATGCCTCCCATATGCAACGATGGTAGGTAAAAACTATTGTGTACGAATAAGGAAGAGTACAAACTGAGCAGATATGTCCCTGTTAATGCAATAACATCGCGATGAGAAGTAGTGAAAAAAAAGCCCTTCACTCTCCCGTTATATAAGCCCAGTGGCTGTTAGTATGTAAAAACGTCATATTTCATACTGCTAATTCTGTCATAGTACAGGACGTATTAGACAAAGTATTGGAGGAAGATGCTTAAAAAATACAACTAAAATAATGAGGGCCTATACAAATATACACAGACACGAACCTTAAACAACGCTCAACAAGCGGGGAATTTTAAATAGTACTCACCAGAAACCAAGGCAGACTGAAGACGTCCATATAAGCACTTGGGAGTGGTCAAGGACCCTTTACACTCGGGAAACGATTTAAAATGGTGATGTGGCTGTCTCCTGAGTTTCGCAAAACAAAACAAAATCAACCCTCGCGTGTTAAATACGAGCGTGTAAGCGCGTACAAAAAACGTAAGTGGCGATGATTTCAAGACATCCGCGAAAGAAAACCGAATTTGCGTGTTCCAGTATAAAAGTCCCCGTGAAGCGATCTTCGAGCTTGCTTTAATTTAGCCGTAAAGGCCCAAGAAATCAACGCAACAAATTTTACGAAAACATCGTAAGCGCCGGTTCGAGTCACGACGTGTTTTTCTATAAGCGAGGAACAGTTTAAGCGCTCCCGACCACAGGGAGAGAACCTTCTCAGAAGCCGAGCATCAATAGCTTAAGTTCACGGCCGGATGCATAGGCACACTTACGCCCGTACCCTGGAGCCCTAATGACGATTCGATACGCCCGAAGCGATAAAGAGGCACAGACAGACACGACGCGAACCTTTCGGGAGCCCGTGGCCGGAAGCACATGACATGCGTGCGATACGGTCACTGCCGACGGCCTCAAATGGCGATAAGGGCAACCAAACTCATTGGCGCTGCAAAAGCGAGCACGCGCTCCCGAAGTCGATACGACGCCGCAGATCGAATCAACGGTGTACGCAAGCAAAGGTCACTTGTATCTCCCCCAGTACGGACGCGCACAAAAAGCGAAAGCGAACCCTGGCAGCCCCAGTGAAGGTCGCGAGCTTTCCCCCAACCCCTCCCAAACCCGTCCACTCCCTTGCTCTATTAATTTTCCATCGATCAGTTGTGACTCCAGGTGGGCAATCGCTCAGAAATCCCCTCAGCCTTCCTTCACCGTCCTCTTTTTTTTTTTTCTTTTTTTCCCGCCACTCGGTCGATGAGTGCGGGCCGTTGCGTTGTTATTGTTACGGCACTAATGTATCGACTGCACTGCACGTTTAAAGCACTCTTCTTTGTACCCCCGCCTCAGAGGTCGGGGCTGCAGCGTCGTGAAATGTTTGTTCGCCAGAGAGCGTTCGCCTTCGATCCACAGGTGCATGCAGCACGCCCTATGCGCGCGTGTGCATACGGTGTTTGCACTGCGACCTGGATGAGCGCATGCCCTCGCTGATGGCGACTCCGCGCGTGTGTGCGCACGCAGAGTATCGCAGAAGGCGCACCACATCGCTACGGCGGGCGTACAATGCAATTGCGGGGGCCGACCAGGAGGGTGGGTCACGGGACGGGGCAGCAGGAGCGCTGGCAGCAGATACGCGTACCGGCACCGCGCTTGATCGAAAGGTGGCCCGACGGCATTATTCCTTATTGCGCGGCTCGTGAATAATCGAGGTCCTTTCCGCCTGCAGGAGCGCGCGTTGCGAACGCGACGCGGTGCCACCGTACGTGCTCGGACACAACACGGACACGGCTGACGCCCGGATACAAAGCCCAATGGCTTGTGCCTAATTATCGGGCTACGCGCACGCTTTTGCAGACTCAATGGATATCGCATTTCGCATCTCGTGTAAATGTTAATGCCAACACGGAAGCGCAACAATTATACGATTGGATGGCGCCAGCTGTGCTTGATATCTATGCGCATCATATACCCGGATAAATATTTGTGAAGACGAGTCAAAGAAACCTAATAGTTTTGAGTGCGAAAGCATATATCCTGAGGAGAGTATTCGGAAGCTTTCATAAATCAAACGAAAAAGCGCACCTATATCAATGAAATTCGGCTCCCTACTTCAGTGGAAAGACACCACGTTATTAGCAAAGGCGGCGCACGGCGGAGATATCACCGTCATATTTTCGGGGGCTAGAAACGCTTGATGCAGCAACAACCGCAACCACCGAGGTATTGCTGGTAAATTTAGTTGTCGATCGGCTTCACGACGAGACATCTTATTTCTCTGCGGTTCACATGTCACCGTAGCCGTAGTCATCGATTGTGTATGCGCCCTGACGGTGATGTATGAGCCTATCTTGGCGTCGCACGAACGTCCACTCCAGTTTCGTTCCTTTGCGCCGTGCGATTTCGGCAACACTTCAGGAGATTGATTAAAGTTGGGCACTGGTCCTACTCGGTTGTGGAAAGCAACGCCGTCGAAATCGTTTGGGCGTTAGTCGTATGAACGTGATAGTTCTAAGGCCGACTGAAGCCGGTTTTTCTGAGAAAAAAAAAAAGAAGAAAACATCCGATGCATTTGCGCTATTCCTAATTGCATGAACAGTGAAAGGCAAGGTCGGGACCGCAGCACACGCGCGGGAAGCTAGGGCCACGTCGCCAGAGGACGCACGAACAATGTAAGTTACGTGCGCATGTAAGCATGTAAGTCAACAGCTACGGGCATGTCGGGAAAGTTGGGTTTGCTTTAAAGCTGCTTACGCAGTGAAGTTTGCTTTGCCGCAGAGCATAGCGAGGGGCCAGTGGCATAACAATCGTTAAAGAAGAATTAACTTGAATGCCTCAAGCGAGAAGAAAAGGGCACTTGCGTTCAACTCAGCCAACTCGCAAGGACAGTGCTCTGGGAGAAGAGCAATTGCTCTTCTTCAAAGCGACATTTCCATTGCTTGCCAAGTGTATCTAAAACAAAAATAGGTTGCATACTTCCCGACAGACCTGCTAAACGCGCATATATAGTCTCTCATTTGGTGACGGCACCCACCACGGTGGCTCAGTGGCTAAGGCGTTGCGCTGCTGAGCACGAGGACGCGGGTTCGATTCCCGGCCACGGCGGTCGCTTTTCTGATGGAGGCGAAAAGAAAAACGCCCGTGTGTTCGAGATTTCGGCGCACGTTAAAGATCCACAGGTGGCCAAATTAATCCGAAGCCCTCCACTACGGCGCGCCTCATTGCCTGTGTAGCGTCGGCGCGTTAAACCCCATATCAGTCAAATCAAATCATTTGGTGACGGCACTCATGCGCACCCAACTAGCGCACTGTATATTCGTGTCACTTCTATGTGGCGTTTGGAAACCAAATAATATAGACAGAGTTCTTCAATGATTCTCTGGTCATGAAACTCCCGGCCAAGTTTCGCAAGGGGACAAAGGCTACCGCGAGTGGCGCCACCGCAGATCGGAAGGCATCAGGCGGCCGCCGCTGCTCTGTATCTAGACCGGCAGGCCGGAACGCAGTGGCAGCATGCCCGTTCGCACCAAATTTTTTCGCCACTGGCAAAATGATAAGTCCATTTGAGCGGCCCACTACACGTAAAGCGAAAGCGCACTGCTGATAAGGCGGCGAGCGTCTGTTCTTTATTACTCTGTGATCCGTTTCCTGCCGAAAGCGCTCTGACCACGCCCCCGGCTGCCCTCCGATCAACATCAGCGCCGCGGCGCGGCAGCGCACGAAGCTCTCCCATAGCGTGACGGCGAAGTTTCATGACCAGAAAGGCACTGAAGGACTCTGATATATATGGGGTTAAGCAACGTCAGCAGAAAAAATGGAACCGGGCACTAATACGATGCAGAAAACTCTGTTGGCTCACATTTTTGTTGCCGAGACTCGATGTGTTTTTATTATTCAACAGAAAGGCGTTTCTAGCGCGTGTATTTTAATGGTGTGTACAGTGGAGTCACTGCGTCTTGCTGCCCAAGAAACGACGTAGTGACTCGGTGCGTTGAAAGGGAAGAGCAAAATAAACTGCGCGCGGTATCGCACGCTATTTTTCAGTCGATACGCTTTCCGATGTACGGAAGAAAAATAAAAACATAAAATTTTCCGTTTGCGTGTTTCTTTGCGGTTGTCAAGCGACAGCATCACAAACACTGACTTCTTTCACACACAACAAAGAACACACCAGCCAGAACGCGAATTTGTTATGAGGTAGAGAAAGAAGCCCTGCAAAATGATACCGTGTTTCGACCCCACGTAAACTGACACACTCACACGCACGCAAACGCGCACATTCGCACACTGACACACATACGCGCACGCACGCAGGCCCACTCACACATAGGTGCATGCAAGCACGCACATGTCTTTAAGTTTCGCTCTGCGCAATGCCATGACCAGTCAAAAGCTGGAAATTTAGTATTATCGCTATCGAAAACAGTCATCATACTAAAATGGGAAATATTTCCCGATTTAGGCAGGCAGGTCACAAATTAAGGCGGAATATGAACACTTGAAATAAATTCTGTGTGTCAAACAGGCGGTTGTCTTCGAGCAACATTTGAAGTTGCTTGATGTGGGTTCTAATAATGCTCGAGATTTGAATTCGAAGTCTTACGCCTCCCAGAGGGACTGCAGCAGGCGAGCTGCCCATAAACATTTTTTTATCAATCTAACAACGTCCTTCTTTTTTTTAGCTTCATTAGCACCACTTGCGCTCGAGCGTAAAGCAATGTTGTCGAGCTGTGCATAAACATTTTTTTATCAATCTAACAACGTCCTTCTTTTTTTAGGTTCATTAGCACCACTTACGCTAGAGCGTAAAGCAATGTCGTCGTCACTTGGCGCGCCGCGAGGGCCACTCACGCCATCGAAAATCGAACCGTAGTGCATGCAAACGGGCGCGGTAGATGGCGCGACATGCCATCGGATCAGCCCCGTACGTGACCCGCATTCACTTTGGCGAGTCGATGCACGCCATTCATGGCTGGGACAGCGTCACAGGACTGCGCTCATGCAGCCGGCGGCGTGAGTACCAGCGCTGGCCTCGGCCAGTTCGGTTTCTCTCCTTGGCACCTCAGTCACGTCTACGCGCACTTTTCCACGTGTATAAATATGTTTCCGTCCGTGGTGCCGTTCAGCTGACCTTGCGTGGAATCGCTCCGGTCTCATTGATGTACGAGTCTCAAAGGGACGAAAAACAGCTTTCAGCACCACCAAAACATGGCAGTCATTTGCCGTAACTGTGCCCAGGGGGCTATAGATAGATCGACGTAATTTTATTAGGAAAGGTGCTGGCAGAGAAACTTATGTGGACTTAGAATGAGGGAAAGGTTGGGGAAAATTAGTCCGGCTCACAATGTCAGCCTCGATATATAAACGTTTCACTTGCGGGTCATGGTGATGGTTCTTTTCAGTCCAGAAGTCTCTGGGCGGACTGCCGCCAGACGAATCCTTCTTGACCCGCTAAAGCCTTCCCGGCATGCTCTCCCACCGCTCAGGGAATAGGTATAGGAGCATTTACAAATCATGTGGTATAGTGTTCATAGTTGGTAGGCGGAATTTGCAGTCGGCGGGCTGGGAGGTGGGGTGGATAGAGTGGAGGATGGGGTGTACGCGTTTCAATGCGGCCGCACGTCGTAGTCTCTTCCTTGGTCAGTCTGTCGTGTGGTGGAAGTAGAGTACGTAGTGTGTCACGGTAGTGCTTGTAGAATATTGTTACAAGATAACGAAGAAATGGCTGCACTGTCCACGGTGCCATGGAAGCCTGAGTGAAGACGACGACGTACGGAATGTAGCATAGCCTTGGTTTGCTCGTGCCATCACGGCCGCTCATTAAAGCATCGCGTCATCCACCATGGTTTGTGCATTTCGTCCTGCAGCCGCGTAACATTTTGTTGGAGGGTGCGGTGTCTTCATCCGCATCCTGGCCCTCAGATCCACACCGTATCGGCCTTGAAGTGACCGTGGTGGCTACGTCAGCCGTGCCGGGCAGAACGAGTTCGTGCTTATGCAAGCCGCACTCTCTCAAGAACTGAAACTAATTACTCCACAACCGAAAAGGCGTGTTTAGCCATCATCTGGGCCATCAGCAAGTTCCAGTCATACCTCTATGGAAGGTAATTTAGAGTCGTCAGCGACCACCACTCGCTGTGCTGGTTGGCCAGTCTGAAAGACCCCTCTGGACGCCTTGCGAGATGGAACCCCGTCTGCGAGAATACGACATGACTGCAGTCTACAGATCGGGACGCAAGCATAGCATTGCAGGTGGCTTGTCCCGGGCTCCAATCGACTCGGCACATCCAGAAACCGACGAAGACTTCTTATTCCTCAAAGTCGTCAGCACGTCCCAAATGGCCTTAGTGCAAACAGTCCAGCACTGTGTCAAGCCGTGTCGTGAGTGCCATAGGAGGAAGACTCCACCGTTTAAGCCGACAGGGCTCCTTCCGCCCATAAAACCTCCAAGACGCCTTTCCAGCAAGTCAGCATGTATCTCCTAGGCCCATTTCCGGCGTCCACGAAGGGAAATAAATGGATTGTGGTGGCGACCGACGCGGTATGCGGATACAGAATCTGTTTTCAGGGCAACCTCAGTTGAGGTAGCACAGTTCTTTGTCCACAACATCGTGTGTCGGCATGGGGCTCCAGAGACGGTAATAGTGGACAGGGGAACAGTTTTCACAGCAGATCTCATGCAGTCCGTCATGGCACTCACCCACACAACTCACAGGCGAACGACAGCGTACCACCCCAAACCAACGGATTGACAGGGAAACTAAAAAAGACCCTCGCTGACACGCTTTCAATGTACGTCGACGTTGAGCACAAAACTTAGGACCATACGCAACATTCGCCTACAACATGGCGGTTCAGGAGACAACAGGAATGACTCCGTTGGAACTGGTTTATCGTCGTATTGCTTCGACTACTCTGGATTTCATGCTGCTCATTCACGAGGGATGAAGACGACACTGACGCCGACAATTTCGCCCAAAAGGCGGAAGAAGCACTCCAGCTGGCGCGGGAGCGCATCCAGCATCAACAACGTGCCGACGCCAGTCGCTATCATAAGAACAGGCGGACGGTGTTCTACGAGCCGGGAGACGCTGTGTGGGTCTGGACTCCAGGGCTGCCAGCGGGGTCGTTCAGACAACGTCCGCCACGTCAGAACCATGGTCCGCCGGTATTTCTGACCGTACAAGGTCATTCGTCGGCTTAGCGACGTCAATTAGGAAGTCACACCAGACGGTAGGGCGCACTCCGTGGGACGCAGGCCAAACCCTGAGGTCGTACACGTCGTTAGAATGAAGCCCTACTACGACAGAGGCTAACCCAGGCATCCCGAAGCGTACTGAGTGGACGGAACATTGTTTTCATGCCAATGACTGCGAGTGTAGAACTTGTACAGTGGCATGCGTCGTCATCTTCTGGGTGCTGCCACCTGTTCTACCCCCAAGTGCAAAAGTGCAATCCAGCATCGAGACGATGCTCCCTCTAAAGAAGGTGCAATGACTCAGCTGAAGTTCATTTAGAGAGCGCGGGTTCTACTATAGTGGTCAATCCCGCCAGCAGCGGGTATGTGTGTGTGCTGGCACGGGGAACAAGACAAGGCTCGGTCGTGCTCTGCCTGTTTGCTGCGTCGCCAGTCTTGTGACTGAGCTCTCTCATTTCCCCATTAAAATAGCTACTCGCCCGTAGTGGCTTTCAGCTTCCCGCTACAATATACTTGTATGTCCGGGGGATTCTTTCTTGCAGCTTGTACGACTGCATAACGCCAACAAATCCCATTTGCTGTACCAGATAAGAAAAGGAAATGGCGCAGCTTGCATTAGTGGTGTAAGGCTGGAGACACAGCAAGCTGGGGTCGACCTAGCTCCTCCCCACGCGGACAGCGGATACCAGGAGAGAGGGAGCAGAAAGAGCAAGTCTATGGACGTTCCTCGTAAAGCGGGCGACAACCAGACTGTCATCCTCGACATTTACGGCCACCAAGACATTGTCGCCGCCGACCGAGTCATACCGGCTTACGTTGCATCCCTCCGACGCACCCAGGGCTTTACCCGTCTCAACAACCCCGCCCCGTAACTCCCAAGCTCAACCGACCAAAAACGCTACGAGGACAACACACCGGCCTCCGGATCTATCCCTGGGGGGAGCCCTGTAGCTACCGACGCGCCACGAAGACAACGTCGTCGACGAAGGCGGGAGTTCCTCGCGTGGCGCATGCCCACGTGCGCTCGGTATCTTGTCTTTGTTTTTTTTTTTTGCGAACGCTACCGGACATGCTCAAGCGTAAACAGCTCTGTCTGTCAAAACTTACCAGCCACCGTATAGAATTGATCCCTCCTGCACTTTCCGAATGCCGTATGGCCTGGGAAAGCGTCACGAAGCAATTGTTCGCCGCATCCGCCTCAACGTCGCCTTCACCGACCACTACTAGCACAAAACGCATCGAGTCGCCCCCCCCCCCTTCTCCCCCGCACTCTCACGCTTACAGTGTTCATAAGGAGATTGAACATGTACTGGTGTGCGTCCTTGTTTTGATACTCCACGGCTAACCATGAAGATAACTTTGGGACTGCGCGCTGATGCACCCCTAAAACTTAGCAACGACATCGGCCGATGGCACTCAACTACCGTGGTGACACGAACTACGAGTGCCTTGGTGTCATTTCTCCGTTATTCCCGCCTGAACAAAGCTCTGCGAACGTTTCCTAAACTTTACTCCTGTGCGTGTGCTGTGTGTGCGTTCCTGCGTCTGTCAGTTTTTGTGAGCTATCTGCGTTTGTCGGTGTTTGTGTGAGGTTTTGTGCATTCGCTTCTTTCGTCCTATGCCCATATGCAGTAACAAGCCAAGCTCCCTGCAGCCAGGCTCCAGCCAGAGATGCCCTTATCATTAAAGGCATCACTTTCTCCCTCCTCCGCCGAACGGCCCCTGCCGTAGACAGCGTCATAGCAGCGAGCGTAATGGACGCACATTACAATCGATCTAGTGCTTTAATTCTATTAAAGTACACTTCCGCCTTTAGCAAAGGAAAATACGTTCTAAGTTGCGCATACTGCGTCAGGTGTAACAATTACAACCACGCAACTAACTCCGTCAGCGAGAAACTAAAAAAAGCGTTTCTTTGAAGTTGGCGGTGCTTAAAGCCTTTTCTACACGGTGACTTTTAATTGACAGTTGCGCGCATCCTTACAAGTGCTCCCCGTTGATAGTCAATGCGCCACTCGACAGACAATCGGTTCGAAAAACTTCGGAGGGCCTTTGAAACGGCCGTGTAGCACAGGTATCAAATGCCCTATGCGAATAACGCAACACCATCGTCAATTTCTTAAGGCCTCCTGGCAATAGACGTACCTATGAGCGTCATATTGACACACTCAGGGGCAACTCTACTGAACAAGATGCTCAATATCTCTTCACATATTTTTTTCTCCAAAACCTGTTCGTTCACTTTCAACAAAACCAATTTCTATCCGGCGCTTCCTGAGAACTAAAAAAAATGTCGACCACAGTTTGACAAACTTAATAATGTTTATTTCTCTCTCTCTCTCTCTCTCTCTCTCTCTCTCTCTCTCTCTCTCTCTCTCTCTCTCTCTCTCTCTCTCTCTCTCTCTCTCTCTCTCTCTCTCTCTCTCTCGATAGCTTTGACTCAGCATGGCGAGGGAAGTGCTCATAGTCTTCATAGACGGTGAAAACGGTCTACCTCTGGAATTTATCTTTGTCAATGCTCCAGTCAAAGACGTCTTGCTCCCGTGGGCATATCCCAAACGTGCTTCACGGGCCACAAAAGCTCTGATCGCGTACCTCTAGCCCAGAGGTCTTGACTAGTCTCTATGAATGACTGAACGCATACGTGTGCATAAACTTCCTCAACGCCATCCCCATCATATTTATCATGTCACCACACTCCCCTGGCGTAGCAAGCTAGGCATTCTAGCCCGAATGGCATCGCCGGAATTCATTAAAGATCGTTCTCTCTCCCTCTCTTCTATCGTGGGAAAGAAGGTGCTCGAAATGGATTTCGTTACACCGTGTGTGATACGGCTGACAAGTGCCTGATGTGTGGAGACAGAGCCGTTTTCTTTGCAGAAGTCGGTTGTGAATGTCTTGATTCTGTCGGCGGGGAAAGGCGTGCCCTCTCTCCGCGTAACCACTCCCACTCTGCTGGATCAATAAAACACCGGCGACTATATGTTCGCGCTGTTCCACGCTCTAGCTTTCCCTCCTTTCGTCCGCTTGTTTGTTGCTGTTTGTGCCAGAAGCAGAATGCTGACGCAACTTTTGTAAGTGAAGGCCAACCTTATCGTTGGGGAGAATGACACCAGAAAAGAACCGCAAGAGACCTCACCATTGGAGGGCCATTTTCCTTTGGGGAGACCTTTGCAGACTCAACGTAACAGTCGAGGGTGATAGTGACAGGTCCAGTCACTATCCACGCACCACACCCCTCGCGGTACGGGTGTTGCGCTCAAGTGACGCGACAGAAGTTGAAGCAGTAGCTTTGTTCATCCTTGGCCTCCCTCGCGCCTATATAAGTACCGTCATGGGCCCTATCTCAGCCATCACCGGCCTATGTGTCGTATGGCGCCAAATATAAACGAGCATAGTTTGTCACTCAGCCACTTATATGGACCAACATCGCCACCGTGGTCATCATCATCCCTTGGTCACCTTCCAACCTTTCTTGTAGGGACCTGAGCATTTATTTCTTACAAGTGATGTTATTCCAGACGTCCATTGTTAGCCGTTGTTGGGGAGCGTGTCGCTGTCGATGCCTGGCCAGTTTTCATATTGCATGAGTAGTTAGCGCTGATCTGGGCGAACGATGGCGCTTTTTTTTTTTTCATGTGTCGAGAGCTGCGTGCAGTGGGAGATGCCCTTCGGGAAACGCTTAGGCCAGAGCGCCCGCAAGAAGAAAATGTCAAATATTGGCGGAATTCGGCACCAGCATGAAGAGCGGAGAAACCCGATGTCATTCACCGGCTGAGGTAGAGACATGTATCAGAAGCCCGTGTCGCTGATACCGATGTCTGGGGCGTCGTCACCCCAGCACCACTCATGGCAAGGGACCCAAAGTTCCGGTAGAATGTTGCACTGCAAAGGTGTAACATAGTTTTTTTTTTGCGATATTATGCCCGTTGGCATAAATACTATGCTACAAGTATACCTTAACTCCCGTTTTGCGAACAAACGCAAGGAGGGAGCGGTGGTGGGGTCCCCATATCCACCGATGAAGGTCAGGTGGTCTGCCAGGGTGGAGGCCTGTGCCTCGAAGGTGTCGTGTCTCTGGCCGCTTGCAATGAAGGGCACGTCACAGCAAATGTTCTGTGTCGGCATCTTCGGCAGGAGCCGTGCAAAAGGGGCAGTTCTGGTCGAACGTGGCATGGTAGCGTGGTGGCCACTGCCGAGTAACAGCGGGAGAGAGGGCTACACCAACACGAAGTCTTCGCAAGCAAGACCTCCTCCCAGCGAGCGAGTCGGCTAGGGAGGTCCGTTCCACACGGTGGAATTAGAGCTCGTGTGGCGCGACGAAGATCTTCTTTCGTGTAACATATTTGAAACGGAGACAAACGCCGTTCCAGCATCAGTCCTCCTTGCGGCCTTCACGGCGACCTAAAAAATAGCAGTCAGGCACGCCTCGCAAAAGTCTCGCTGTCAAAATATTTGTGTGCAGAACATCCTCGTTGCCCAATCTCTCCCGCACTCACCCGTCACCCGCACCTTTGGATATGGAGGCCATGAAAGTGGTCATCACGCCAGACGCGTATTCGGAGGTCGGGGTTCGTATCCCCACCCGGCGGGCATTTTTTATCCACTTTCTTTGTGTCTTTCCAAATTATTTATCTGTTTCAATGGCCTGCCACATCCTCCCATTTGCTTTCCGAGGTTTTCTTGACTGCCAACCCTTATTTCTGTCTTAATTCAACGAGCCCCTCATTTCCCATTCTGATTCGCTACATAATACATACATACATACATACATACATACATACATACATACATACATACATACATACATACATACATACATACATACATACTACTACGTACGTACGACATACGTACATACATACATACATACATACATACATACATACATACATACATACATACATCATACATACATCATACATACATACATACATACATACTACATACACATACATACATACATACATACATACATACATACATACATACATACATACATACATACATACATACATACATACATATACATACATACATACATACATACATACATACATACATACATACATACATACATACATAAACAACGTTCGGAACAATTTAGGCCATGCAAAGTGCTGGATGGTAGAGGAACGGGGGTAATATGATTGCCACCACATTAAGAAATCAAGAATAGTGGATCCACTGCGTGTGACCTTGTTTTCCAAAGACACGCCACGCTTCGGGGAACTCCCCCTAGCAACGCGTCCGACGCCTGCCCCTTTCCAATCTCGCTTCCGTGGCATTCAACAGGGAGCCCCGTGCGCGGTTCACGCCTCCAGGCCGTTGAACAAACCCCCGCTATCGATGCCGTGGCCGGGCTAGCCGACCTCTCGGCGATCGACCTGCTCGATCGGATTCCGCACTTGTATGTATATGCTTCGCCGGAAAACTGAAAGCCAAGTCGTGGCCTCCGCCCTTCATGATTCGACCGCATTTATACCCTGTTGGTCGCCGTGCCATACTGGCTGGCGGCGTTTCGCCCGGGATACGAAACGACACGGAGTGGTGAAAGGAAGGTTGCGAGAACAGCCAGTTCTGCCGGATCACGTGCGTAACCTAAGAAGAGTTCGAGTAGTTCAAAACAGTAAGCTCTCTCTCCCTCTTTCTCCCGTTGTACGGCGGAACTTTGCACACCCTTAAAAGATTTAATCACAAGTTGTCCTGCTTACAGTGTGCTTGCGAGGAGTAGTACACGTGTGGGACAAGGTGTACGTATCTGCCAACCAGCGTCGACGAGCTATAACACAGGTTATTGAATATCAATCAATCAATCAATCAATCATGTTTATTGTGCCAAGGAACAGACATGAGGCCTTAGTACTGGTATACACAGAGGGATAGAAGCTCAAAAGATTGCAGGGTTAACAAAGACACGACACGAGAAGATAAAAGTGAAAACAATTAAAAGAGAAATAAGTAAAGCAGAACTTTCACAGCGTATATAGACGACATAAAAATAAGTAAAGAAACATTGACATTGTATATGAACAACGTATACACTGGACATTGGATAATATTGCGTACACATTGGATAATATACGTACGCACAATGAACACAAGCAAAATTGACGTAATACAAAATAACAGACAATTACAACCTGCAGATTAAAAGGAACATCTCCATAATACCGATAGACATGTAAAGTTACAACAGCAATACTTAACGTGAACAAAATAGAATTCCGTGGACAGCATAGATTGGAGACAGCACGACAGCATATTAAGCAAGCAGTGTAACAAGAGCCTAATGACAACTAAAAAAGATAAGTGCGGGCTACGGAACAAAGAAATATTCAGCATAGTTCGATATAGGTGAATAAGTGCGAGTGTCTGAGTAAGTGATAGTTCTGCTAGTGTCTGAATGGAACAGATGGAGTGAACGGTTAAGAATGTCTACGCCGGCAGAAAAGAAGTTACATGCGATCTGCAGCCGGAACAGCGGACAGTGCCTTTTACAGGCACTGAGAGTACGAAAAGGGTAACATTGTCTCGTGGTTTTAAAAGGAACTGTTAGCTGTAGCTTAGAAACACGATTCGCACTGTTAATTTGTCGGTGTATTAGCTTAAAAAGGAATAAGAGGTCAGCTGCATCGTGCCTAGCCTTTAGATCAGGCAGCACTCCCGAATACCGTAGTCCTGAGTCAAGACGGTGATGCTCGCGAGGGTAGCGATATCTTAGTATTGACAAAAACTTATTTGGCACTCTATCAATAGCCACGCTGTTAGATTTCACGTGCCGTTCCAGAAAACCGAGGCATATTCCAGTCATGGACCACAGAGAGTAAGGTACCGTTTCAGGAAGGGTGTTGAACAACGGAACTCTCTAGACATCTTGCAAACCATGCCCAAGCGCCGGAGAGCTCGCTGCTCGATGAATCTAACATGCGGTGTAAAGGTCAAACTGGCTGTCAAAGAGCACACCAAGGTGATAAGGCCAGTACTAGAGCTTTTTATTAGAAGAGGAGGACCACTTATCACGATGGGGAAAGAGGGAAGAATAAGAAAACTGCTGCTATTATTAGTAACACCGCCGTTACCCTTAAAGAAGCCATGAAGAGAAAATACAACTTGGTTTAATTTGAAAGAACTAGGATTCAGTATCTCACTCAGCTCCATTAGAGCCACAAAAGATGTTTTTTTAACAAAAAAAAAGCAAGAAGTATTTAAAAACTTTCAAATTTTGCGCCACAGTGACGTGTTATGAGCAAGAGTGACGTCATACGGGCTAACAATAAAACATAATTTTCAGTGCGTTAACTGCACGTTAGCATTCAAGTGATGCGGTTAAATGAAACTAGAGGCCCCATTACAGACGTCCAGCCATGTGTCGTCGCGACAGGTCAGTTAGGCGGCCGCCAATCGCACAAACAAGGTTCCGTGACGTCATAGAAAAGTTGCGGGAAATTGGCTAGGGGGTCGCGACTGCTTCAAACGTTTTCTTTAATATCTCCGTTATTTGTTCGAAGATCGCGATGATATTTACATCATTGTTATCGGGACTAAGCAGTCTTTCTAATTAACCCAAGTTGTATTTTGTCTTCATGGCTCCTTTAAGTCTTCGCTGAGCACACCTAGGAATCGGGGAATAATAGAATGTTTTCGGTTTGAAAAGAATTGGACGGACTCTCGCGGGAATGCTGGGCACTAGATAATGAACGATGCGCTATTCGATCAGATCAAAAATTAAATGTATTATATAAATATACACCGGGTGTTCAAAATTAAGCTCTATGGCTTTCTTAAAATTGGGCACTGGGAGACACGCGAAGACCACCTGCGCAAGTAAATTACGTGGCCATGGGGTATACAAAGTGAGATGATCCTTATCATGGTGAGCAGCCCAATTAACTAAAATTAAATAATTAACCTTTTCTTGACTGCAGCAAGTGGGTGCGTTTGTATTGAAAAGCTGGAGGCAGTGGTGTTCCTAGTCAGTACCAGTTGGAAAAATTCCTCTATCGTGTCTGTGCTCTGAGATATCGACTCCAAATTTTAATTCACGTTCGCATGATTACGCATGCAAGAAAGATCGGCGCAAAGCTCCTCACTGATGTGACGCGGCTGTTGCGCTATCATATCTTGATTTCGCCAGCCGAGAGGGGCAGGGGGGGTGGGGGGGGGGCAGTTATCATCTTTGCCAATAGGGAGTTTTAACAAAGCGGGAAGCGTCCGCTAGCGCTACAGCGGCGGGTACCGGGACTCGACAGGGCACTTGCGGATTCGTTCGGTTGGGTGGATTAGTTCCGTGGGCCGGCCCTCGCCATGCCCGCGCATTCGTTCCGCTGAGGGGCGACCTCCTCGCCCTTCCTTCGCGCGCATGCGCACTCGAGTTCCGCTAACCCGCCGCCGTAGCGTGCGCCATCCGCTAGCCGCTATGCTAAAACTCTCTATTGTCTCCGCTGCGTTGCACTTAGCCTCTCTGTTCGCCCCCGCCAACCTCTCACGCTCTTCCCCTCCCTTTTAGCTCCTCCCACAATAAACAAGGAGGTTTGCTAACGTCAGTTCAATTCTCGCGCGTTCCACTGCTCGCGCCACCTGCTAGAAACTTTTCGTGCCTGTTGAACTTGGAACACTGCCACTAGGTCCAGGCTCGCGCGAGCCTTTTACTTACTTTGGCGTCAAAAATCATTTTGTAGCGGGAGCTACACTGGCCGAGGTTGAACACTGCAGTTTCGCGTGGCTCCTGGAGAGCCGTGCTGCGCATGCGCGAGGAGCAGTGACGTCACACGGCGCACAGAACGTTGCTCGCTGCCAGGCGTCTCACACACCTCACGCGCCCAGCGTCTTCGCCGACCTCCGTTCCGCAGGTGGCGGCCCCGGTCCACTTGATGATCATGCGAGGGGTGGCCGGGTGTGGAACCGATGGCTCCTGCGTCGCGGCAACACCGGCGTGCGCCCGTGGAACCAGCTGAGCTCTGCGGCGATTGGGGACGCTGCGCCGGAGCCACTCGAGAAATATACATGTGTCACGTAATGCGCATATCGTGTTTGTGTCATTGAAGCAGCAGTAAGCATGATAATCAAGCTAATCCTAGACATCCAAGGAAGCTAAGAATAACCAGCTGAACCTTAGCTCACGCTACGTATACCCTGGCATAACCGAGCTAAGCCACTGCTAATTTTTTTTTCAACGCGTATTTTAACAGCGATGCTGTTTAAGCTGGTAGTTGGGCCGGCGAGCGTGTGCACGAAAAACTCGCCGAGCAATGCCTTCATCGCCCGCCGGCACCACCTTAGCTCTGCCTTGCCTACGCTGGGGGGTTGATTGATTGATTGATTGATTGATTGATTGATTGATTGATTGATTGATTGATTGATTGATTGATTGATTGATTGATTGATTGATTGATTGTAGGGTTTAACGCGCCGACGCAACGCAGGCGATGAGGCGCGCCGTAGTGGAGGGCTCCGGATTAATTTTTACCCCCTAGGGAAATTTAACGTGCGCCCAAATCTCGTACACAAGGGCGTTTTTGCTTTTCGTCCCCATCAGAAAAGCGGCCGCCGCGGCCGGGAATCCAACCCGCAACCTCGTGCTCAGCAGCACAACACCTTAGCCAGTACCGCCACCTGTTGGAGGCGCGATGCAACTGATACAAGTACGGCTTTGGAAACGCGTCGCGTAGTGGCTCGCTCTATCGTTTGTTGCGACGAGCGGAGCAGTTTTGACGCTGCAAATCGAGCTAATGCTAAAATTAAAGAACCCGAAACGCGGAGGAGCAATGACGTTAATCAACTTCGTAATTAGCGTGTCACACGCCAGAGCGCACAAGCCGAACGGTGACCGCCGAATGAATTCAAAAATTTTAGCAAACGCTCGTACCGCTGCACCCTTCGCTACTCTTGGAACTTCACCGCAAAGCCGGTGAGCACGCGTACATTGCACATACATTAATGACCGAGTGTTCATTGCTCTTCGAGGGCTAACGACGACACCACGCAAAAACTTTACCGAGTCTCGAAGCAGAACCACGCAGAAAACTTGGCCGAGTCTACAAGCATAACCACGCACAAACCTAGCCGAACAAAGAATAAGCTAGATGGGGCGGCCAGCTTCGCTGTTTGCCAGTCTTAGCGCCACTAGAGCGAAGCTGCCCCAATTTTTTTATTTGCTATCACAAATATCAAGCAGCAATGCATAATTAATTAAAGAACACGGCGAGTACCAGTTGTGCATTGATGTTGCGCCTCAAATATGCCTAATCTTTTTTTTCTTTTTTTTTCCTGGAAACGTTCACAACCATGAAGCTTGTTTCAAGATCTAGTGGTTCAGAAAAGGTTTGCCTAGTTATAAACCTATCGTTCAACAGTTCACTTTAACTTTTGGCCGGGCGGCGGAATCGAAGGACACAGACATACAGATAGACAGGTCAAAATTTCCCAATTTAAGTAGGCCAAGAGAGACTGTCGTCTTTAAAAGCGCACAGTGCGGGTGAGAACAGCGATGACTGAGACGTTTTCGATTCGACGCATATTCGACAAACCGTGCAGCCTGCCCCTGCAGAACCATGACCTGTCTATGCCTTTCGACCGCTAGCCTTTCGACCACGCGTAACCTTTTCCCGCTGCACCTCTGCGAACCTGGCCGGCCATCCACTCTAAGAAAAAAGGGTATGGTAGTTTCTCCCTTAAAAGGGGCACTGACACAAAAATTTTGCATGTCGTTTTTTTTTGTTTTGATAAGTAGGTAGTGACCTACTTATAACCTGTAGAAACCTCATTTGCTTAAGCGTGCGACGGTTGTTTAATTAGAGGCATTTTCAATGCGGCCAGTCGCAGTTTCGGTTTCAGCGAGTGCCGCGAAACGATGGATTTTGTGGATTTTGTGTGAACAAAGCTGACCACGTGACCGTCGGAGGGATATCACAGAGCAAGGAGCCGCCGTAGCACTGTCGAATCCGCATCGACGGCAGTTTCTGCGAATGCCCCCACGTACTGATCTCGTGAGGCGCTTAATTAAAAAGCGGACCGTGGATGTGACGCAGGCGCTGCGAGTGAAAATGCTACCGCGCTAAAGAACGACGCGCGACGCTTGAGACGGGTGGGTGGCAAGACGCGCGCTGGGAGCAGCCCGGCCGGTCTGCCTAGCCTACAGGTTCGCCTACAGATGTGTTCGGCTTAGCACTGCGGCGGATATTCGAGTGCCGCTCTCGTAAGCGGTGCAGATGACAATTTTTAATGCAACCCGCCATCGCATCATTAACTCCTTTCTCATGTAAGCCACCATGGTCGGGACTTGGGGCCATTTCGTGCAGCGGTAACAAGCTATCACTCGAGCTACCTGCGCCGGCCTGGGCCACTTCGCGGCCGTGGGCCGCCGCCTGCACAGCGACCGTGCGGCTAGCTAAGTGGGCTTTTCGTGTCTCCGGCGCGTTTTCGCATCCAATGGCAATAAACAGTAATAGAAACAGAGTGCCTGGAATCGCTGTAGAGCTTTGGTCGCGGCCAGCTGCCCGATGAGCTGACGAAATCACGGCGCCTGCGCCGCCAATGATCGGGTCGTTCGTTCTCGAGAGCAGAAGCTCCGCCCTCCGGCCCTCCGATTGGAGCGGCGAGCCGGGCGAGCCGGCTCAAAACGCCGGCAGTGCGGAAGTGGCAAACACAAACTCGTGACATGTTTAGATGTTGTTTATTTACACAATCTCCTCGGGATGTCGATTGCGCGTGGTCCTCTGCTGGCTGCTCGGCTGCGTTTCGCACACTTTAAAATTGATTTTGAATATGTTCTAGGCTGTATTCGCCGCTGATATTTTGCAGATGATGTATATGTGTTCCCACCAATCTATCTCCGAAGTTATCTCGCCTTCAAAATTTTGTGTCAGTGCCCCTTTAAGGGTGGAACAGGAATGTATCATATATTTCTCCCTAAGAGGTAGAAAGATTCTCCCTTTAAGAGGGAGGAGCGCGTTTCTACCCCTAGGAGTGGAGGAAGATTCCCCCTTTCGTGAGCTAATGGAGGATGTTCCTCCCCTGGCAGCGTCACCCAAGCAAGGCTTGTCATGCGAGAAAGGCCTAGCGAGCTGATGGGTTTGAGGATCGAGGAAGTACAAATACGTAGGTTACCGTGGTTGTGTGCGCTTAAAATGCGCTAAAATAACAAAGAAATTACCTACCGAGCACCAGAACTGCGGTTAGCAAGCGATGTCGCCAGTCGTATATGCGCGACTTCTTGCATTCGTCTCGCTGCGCGCCCCGCCTACGCGTTCAGAGCGAACGCGCCGCCGTAAACAAAGCAGAAGTCATTCCGATTGCTTCCAAAATGCCGCCTTTATTTCCGAAAGGCTCGTAACCCCGCCGTTCACCGCACTCGAGATCACAAGCATCTCAGTGCGGCCGTTTGAGAACAACCAGTTGTTGTTAGTCGTCTTACCTTGCTACAACCCGATGCATCAAACGCGGATCGTCTGCAATCTCAGCGCAAAGGCAATGCAGGCAACACGAAAAACGTATCCATCGCTGTCGCAACTATCGCAACCGTCCGACAGTGCTGCCACAGGCAAAGAAAAAGTAGTAGTAGATTTTTGCTTGAAAAATCTGCAGAAATCATTAAAATTTGGCTCAAAATTCAGCAGAAATCAGCAGATTTTTCTATTCAAAACAAGTAAAAAAGAGCAACTTTCCTATTTCAAACTTCTTTTTAACGCTCGTTAGCCAATTCGTGCACGCGCACGTGTATGGTGGCGCCGCGTAGGGGAAGATACGCAAATGCAACTATGGTTCTTTTATTTTTATTTCTTTTCGGGTACTATATGCTTTGTGCGCGTCGGCGTCGCAAACAGGTGAACTGTGTACTGCGGGTACTGTCGTCCGTTTTTATTAGGTTAATTCCGGTGAGTTTCATTAAACTGACCGGAATACCCCTTATACCCTTTATTTATACCCCTTATGTTAATTACATTGTTACAATAAAACACGCATTTGCTTCGTTCCTACTGAATTTTGAGGGGTTCGAAATCGTATCGGAAGCTGCATTTTTAAAGCAAAGCTTTCTAGCTCTGCCAGCCAACGGTTCTTTCGTAGCGTGCGGGACAACGAACTCCCAACGCGGGGGAGGCGGCGGCGGGGGGAGGGGGGTTCATCCACAGAGCACACTGTAGATGGCACGGCGAATTTACCCAGCGTTCCCCACGCGAAAGTGCCTGCTCGCCGGCGGTGGCGTCGGCGGTACGGCTTTGTCGTCTGCTTTAGCGACGGTTGTTTTTGGGCTTATTTTGGCGCAGCTTCGCGCTCATTGCGTGCTGCCTTTGCACGGCTTGATTAACTTGTTCGACAGCACCACCAGGGTAACCCGCGCCCCACTGGATTAAGTGGTCGTGCGGCAAACATACTTTAAGGATTGGTTTGCAGGGCGGGAACCACATACGGACACCTGGCCGCTAAAGAAAACGCTACCTTTTGCCCACAGCTTGCCACGAATGGGGCCCCGTTTTCTAAATTGGTGAATACCTATTGTTTTAAGAGGTACTACAAAATGCAAAAGGAGAAACTGGTTCTAATAAATAGCGATTATAAAAGTTCCCTCAGCTCTCTCGCAATTCTAAAACTTACTGAAATAACTTGCTTAAATAAGTATAAATGGGAATCACTAAGCTCACACGCCGAATAGTTTCGGTGTCTGCGCTTGTGTCGCGCGGTGGTGTAGCCACAAGCTAGCACATAAGGATGGCTAGGTTCCCGCTGTCTCACCTTCCGAAAGACGCTCCTCTCCGTTTTGGTTTCTCCCGCCTCACGGCCGTGCTACAACGGCGAGGCGGCGGCGTCCGCCGCTCTAGCCCCGGCCGTGGCCGACGATGCTGTTGCGTTCGGGACGCCGCCGGCGCCCCCGGAATTCAAAGTAATGGCTGGCAAAATCTCTGGTTTCACTCTTTGTAGAGCCACGTGTGTGGATTTCAAATGATTCTCATGGCAATGGCTGTGGGTAAGCTTTGCTTTCCAACCATCTTCCCAGCGTGGATTGGAGCCAATTCTTTTTTTGTTGGCTTTCAGTTTCTTGACGAAAACCCAATCAGAATAGGTTCTCGAAAAAATGGCGACGCCCCGATTAACTCGAGCTGAGGTCAAAATTGTGGTAGCTTTCGGTAACCTGATCAGCAGAAAGCAAAAAAAATCAGTAGATTTTGCACTTTCATCACTAAATCAGCAGAAATTGAACAACATCAGCAGATCTACTGATAAATCATTAGCAGTGGCAGCACTGCCGTCCGAGTGAAATGATGACAATGCTCGCCCCCCTGGCGTGCTCGAATAAGCAACCGTAAACGTTTTAAAATGACCGATAGATGACGCAAAAAAAAAAAAAAGTAGGGGTGGGGAGGGGCAGCTAGTAAGCATCACCATCAGTGGGCACTTGATGTACATCAAGGTGTTTCCTTGGTTTCCTTTATGGATAACGTATATTATTATAGCCAACATCACAGAGGCCGCATGTGAGCGGGCACATATTGGGAAGAAACATAGCACAACACAGCGACATACACTTCATTCATGGCACTGAATTTTTTACATCAAGGTGTTTCCTTGGTTTCCTTTATGGATAACGTATATTAAAGACGATAGTCTTTCTTGGGCTACTTAAACCCAGAAATTTTGGTCTGTCTGTATGTCTGTCCGTCTGTCTGTCTGTGACTCGATTCAGCCACCCGGCCAAAGCAAAACATTGCCTGCGCAATAGTCTTATATAGTCACAGCTAAATCTACCCGTCTTGGTCCGGTGTAATGTTCCTACTTGTCAACACTGTTGAAGAAGAAGAGGACATTACGCAAATATGACAACAAATCAATACAGAAGTGATATTTGCAGTGTTCCTTTATAAAAATTCAAACATGCTTGACTTTTGCGAAATTAAATACTTTATCAACTGCAGAAAAAGAATTCACTCCACCGTCGCCTGCTGTCGCCCGCGCCACTATAGCTTCTGGCGCCATTTTAAGAAATCAACCGGCAACAGTTACGCAAGGTTCCACTAGATGGTTTCTACGTTCTGCTTGCAACGCACGTGGAGTAGGGAAACGCGGTTCTATAAACGTTGAAGTAGGGTGCCTCGATTAACGCGCGTCTTCGCCGTGCGGCAGCGTTCGCATCGTGACACCCGGTTTGGAGCAGTGGAACGCGGGAAATTTAAAATGATTTAAGCAAACATTTGCCGTCTTTACCTTGGGAGGAGCGCGACGCAAGAGGAACAACATGAGAGGTGAACGGTAAAGCGAAGGGAGGCATTTACTTCGCAAAAGCCGATAAAGACTATCGTCTTTTGACGTCATTTGCAACGAAAGGAGCAGATACGCGGCCAATTTTTATTATAGCCAACATCACAGAGGCCGCATGTGGGCGGGCACATATTGGGAAGAAACATAGCACAACACAGCGACATACACTTCATTCATGGCACTGCCAACGCACAATACATGCAACACACAACATCGCAAGCATAATACACCACAACATATAGTACACTTTACACATGTCCGCATGATCACAAGCCACAACTAAACATTGAAACGGCGACAAAGTATTTATAACCCTGATCGCCGAGAATGGAGGTAGGAACAGTGAGATCGTTGCTTGTTTCAATACCCCACGGCAGTGCGTAAGCCTTAGGTGGGTTTTGTTATTTCATCAAATAAAACTCGTGCAATTGCAAACTTTTATTAATTTGAGGTTGTTGTAAGAAGCAGTAAAATAGCTCAAAGAAGAAAAAACATTTCACGAAAACAGTGCGCAGGTATGTTTGGGTAATGATACTTATTGCCTCGCCTTCGCTATTTTACCGTAGAGCGCACCGCTGGTCTGGCAACCATTTAGCCAATTTTACCGAATGGGGGCTTTTTGTTGTTGGTAACTGATGCGTCAATATGCTGCGGTCCGTGCTCGTTGACGAAAAAATGGGCAGTTTGCTATCATCGCTGACCTCTTTTACCCTTGGGCGTCAGTATAAAACGTCCACAAATGCAGTGGTGGTAACTGGTAACGTTGAAACAGGGCGCAGGCGAGGACGCACACAGCAAGCATGCAGCGGTGCCCACAGAATGTGCTTCAAACACACGGCTTGCGGAGCCGTGCGTTAGCGTGTGCGGGGCACATGGTAATAATAAAAGAAAGACAGCGACAAAACAAGCAAGCAGCACATCACAGGGGAGGTGTTGGTTCATAGTCGTCATATGCGCCCGATCGGCGAAAGCCCAGGCAACGATGAACGGTTTTCGCTTTCGGCGCCCGGCGCCGACAGCAGATCGCAGACGACAGGGGAGAATATTTCCTCCCCCGTTTGGGTGTTTCGTAGAGGCCGTACAGAGGGCGCTACGTGTAATTAGCTAAAGGGAGAATCTCGCTGGTCCGGGGGAGAAAACCCTCGATTTCCTCCTTTTTTCTACCCTTTTTTCTTAGAGTGTCCTTATGTGATGCCGGTACTGCCATGAAGTTTATATATATATATATATATATATATATATATATATATATATATATATATATATATATATATATATATATATATATATATATATATATCATGTTCAATGTAGTATTCACCGTATAGGTTTCTTTCTCTTGTACGTCTTCTTTTTTGCTACTTATGTAACATGGCAGCAATTATTCATCAGCTAGCTTACCCACATTTTCTTGTGATAATTAAATCAGCATTCACTTCCAATGGAGTTGGACTAGTCGGCGAAAATTCCGCAGCGACAGTTTATTAAGGTAAAGCCCTTAAGTGCCCTATTCTGCGATAAGCCGACGTCGTCGTCGTCGTTGTAGTTGTTGTCCGTTACAGAGAAAATAAGAAACAGCTCAGGTTTAACCCTTCTAAACCAAGTTACCACGAGCGAACGCAATTCATGTATGTATTTATCGATAATGAGGAAGAGAGGGAGGTCCACCAGCATGCAGGCGTAAACTGTCTCGCCTAAGGGCGGACACCGGAATGCCTGCTGGTGCAGCTGAGGAGGGAATGGGAGTACAGAGGAATAGGGGTATGGGAGAGAAGGTTAACATGAAACATATATAAAACACAAATAGGGAAGGTTAACGTGGAACTGTGCACGCAGCGTTTTATGAACGTTTTCCTTCGCTTGAGATTTCGCAGCCTCCCGTCCAGCTATACTAACTGGACGATTTGATTCGTCCTTTCGCTTGTACTGAAGGGCGAGATTGAGGAACCAAGCGCCGCAAAGCAGCCGGCAAAGCAGCGCTTTCCTGTGCATGCATCTGTGCTTATATGGCTTTCATTTCTCTAAACTCAGTCAGGGCAGTGTTTTCATATATCAGCAGTCTTCAGGTTCACTTGCGCTGAAGCGCTCGCACAGGCGGCCGAGCCACTCTTGGGCGATGATGAGGCGCAGGCGAAGCAGCGTATGCCTTCCGCCCTGTCACGTGGTACCGCAGCGGGAAGCTTCAAGCAAGCGGAGGGACACGTGAGAAAGGCGCAGCTTGCGCGCTGGCGGCCTAATTTAATCCGTGTCTCCGGGGTACAAGCCGAGTGCATTACGACTCCGCTGCCTCTGCACGTTTGTAGCAGTGAAGCAAACGTTAGAATGATGTGTGCTGCGTTACATGACAACATGACGGCACGCGACTAAACCGGGAGCTTCCATCAGCCCAGAACTCTTATTCTGGGGAAGCTTTGGCGTGTACCCGCAGTCTGCTTGTTAAATTGATTCGCACCAAAAAACGAAGAAACGAAGGAAACACGTACACGATGTAGCAGTAATGGAACCTGTCCAAGTATTTCGCTCCAAAAGACGAAGAAACAGATGCAAATACAATGGAACAGTAAACAAGTGCTTGATAACTATAACCGGGCTTTCGCCTGGAGAGAACATAAGCATGAATAAAGTGCCCCGAGGAATTTTTCGCTACGGTTGAAGGAGAGAACAAAGGCAAACGGCGTTTAATGCAGAAGGTTAATCTGTCGACTCCTCAGCGCTTAGTGTTTTCAAGCAATGCAGAAATAATCATCGCCCCTATGAAAATAGTATGACACACGTCATACGCCCGTTGTTTCACCAGCACACAAGTCTCGGTGAGTAGTACAGCCGCCCAGGGCATCAGTAATCTAATCGATATCAAGCCACGGACCCGCCCCATCCATAATGCTAATCGGGTGCGCGCCGTCGCGTGATTCGTGCGCGTTACAATATTCAAGCTGGCCGTACACGCTTGGGCAGCGAATGCGCGGATTCGGGAGCTAGACGGCTGTCAAGGTCATTTTTGTGTTTATGCGGGAGTTCGGGCGTGGTTGGAAAAAAACCATAGTCAAAGCAAGTATGACGTGTCGAGGCTATGGGCCACGCAGTAGGCATCGCGATAGGGGGAAGAGTGCGTTAGAATACAACGAAACGCACGGAGCAGGCAACGACTGGAGCCGTTTGCCCTCTATTAAGCCACGCTGACGATGGTCGCCGTAGTTAGGGTTCCCTGTGGTGTCTTGCTCGTTTTTAGAGTACGGCTACAGTGAAAACTGGAATGGAATAGGGTATTGCGTAAACTGACCCGCGGTAAGTGCTGTTCTTAAGGTGTTCTATGAGTATGCAACACCCGTACCCTCCACCCTGTGTCTCTCTCCCCTTAGGAGCAATGGCGCACCTACAGGGGGGGGGGGGGGGGTTGTAATGCCCCCCCCCCCCCCCTCATTATAGTTCTGTCGACCCAACACCCCTCCTCCCTCTTCCACCGAACTGGCAATCAAAGTTAACCTAGCGATGTTTGTAGTCTCGGAAGCTTCTATTGTTGGACATGCTTAGCTAAATCTCGAAAAAGAATATGAATTGTTTTAATGCGCAGTAAAAAAATAATAGAGAAAACAGGAGCACGAGCTTTTAAGACTATGGGCTTTCAAGAATGTGCGGGCCGACTTGCGTATTTAAGAGAAGAAGTGTCAATGGGTAGGAAATTTCGGAATGCGTAAGAATCTGTGGGTGGTTTCAGTTCTTCCGTAGCCCCCCCCCCCCCCTTACGGCGCGTCTCATAGCCTACGTTAAAAAGTTTAAAAATCGCAATTCCGATTCTTGTAAAGTCACACCACTTTCTGAACTTTTGTGCGCAACTGCAGACACGAGATCTGAATCATTTGTCGACTTCTAAAAAAAGGACGCTGAAATTTCCAATAGGTTGCACTCAGTATGGTCGAGCTTGCCTTGTGACCTCAAATCCAACTTAAATATATGATCAGATCGAATTTATTTATTTTATTTGGAAGCCAAAACAACTGTTTATTTTAATGCTAAGCACTCTACGAACTGAAATAACCCTTCCCCTCCCGTTAAATGAAAAGGTTCGGTTTTCCTTTGTATATAAATCGCTCGAGTTTATAACATCCCAGCGAGAAAAGCGGCAACGTTGCGTGCGCAGTTAGGAAAACCAGTGAACACGGATAACAATGATGTCGTGCTGAATAGGCTTCCAGAAATGTGGGTTAATGTGGCTACTCAGCGCAAATTGTGCCAACGTATACTAACAGATTTTGTTCACTTACAGGTAGATCAATTTTAAAGTAAACTATCGCATTCAGACGTATTTCAAGTTGTGGCCCTATAATAACTTTTTTCCTCGAAACTGGCTTCACCGTGCAAACCATATTTTACAGTTGGTAGACAGGTAAACAGCATTTTTATGTATCTGGTATGGCAGTGAATACTAGACAACTGTACTGCAATTTTTTTCTTTTTCTTCTGTATTTCTGCAAAAATAAGCCTAACGAAGGGATTGCACGTGCTTTACGCTTTACTTGGCTTCATCAGAAAATAAGGCATTCAGGAATGTTTCAGTTGTATTTCGTTCCCACCGTGATCTCCCATCACCCCTTCCTTCCCATCCTATTTCCAAACTCGGATCCGAGGCTTCAGCAATAGCAAAAGAGCTTCCAGTGCCATTTTTGTTGTTATGTAAAGGTGTGTCCACTATTATATTCCTCTTGCAGGCGAATTATATATATTATGGCGGATGCTTTGACGCTCAATTTTTTTGTGTGTGAAAAATAAGAAACACTAGACAACTACTCTTTTATATTCTTTGTATATCTTTATTCTTTAAATTTATTTATGTATATTTATTTATATTCTTTATTTACATTTACATTTATATTTATTTTTTATATTTTTATTTACGTATTATACTATATTTCATATTTGTTGTCAAAATTTTACCCCCCCCCCCCCCACACACACACACACAATCCTGGGTGCGCTAATGCCCAGCAGCACACTGATATGTACCGGTAATATTGGTAGTGATGGCGACAACACGGGAATAAAAGACAATTTGGCCGCAACCGAAATTGAGTATGGGGTTCAACACGCCGACGCAACGCAGGCGATGAGGCGCGCCGTAGTAAAGGGCTCCGGATTTTTTTGACCACATGGGGATCTTTAATGCGTGCCGAAATCTCGAGCACACGGGCGTTTTTCCTTTTCGAACCCGCGACCTTGGGCTCAGCAGCACAATGCCATAGCCAGTGAGCCACCATGGCCGGTGCCGCAGCCGAAATGAGTGGTGTATTTCTTTTCTGACGTTGATCTCTCAGTGACTCTCGAAAGATGCAAATGCCAATTTGTCGGACGTTTAAAAATGCTAAGAACCAGAGTTGAGAAACAGGAGCCCAAGAAGGGAAATATACAAAGGCACAGACTCTGCTTGTGTCGTTTCTTCCCTCGTATTTTCAGTGTTTATGCACGTATCGAGAGGTCAACGCACGATATCGCCTCATTTTTATCCCAAAATTTGATGTATTTTTGCTGCAGCGAAAATCTGCGTAAATGTTCATAAGCACGCCGCAAATTCGCTCCCCAACTTGCAAGTCAACAAGTAAACGATTTCAGGATGCCCTAAGGTTTATACCACAGCCCTTCAAATTATTCCAGAGCAATATAGAAAATAAATTGCACCAAAAATGACGTACTCGTTTTGCCGTGGTGAGGTCATATTTAATGTTTACATTTTTTATGTATATCGACGCCTAGTGGTGCGTACGAACATAAAAATAGTTATGATTTTGGTCACTCAGCGAGCAATGGAACGGAAGATGATAGGTGTAACATTAAGGGACAAGAAAGCGGAGTGGGTCAGGGAACAAACGCGTGTTAAGAACATATTATTAGAAATTAAGAAGAAGAAATGGACGTGGGCAGGGCATGTAATGCGAAAGCAAGATAACCGTTGGTCATTAATGGTAACAGAGTGGATCCCTAAAGACGGCAAGCGTGGCAGGGGGTGGCAGAAAGTTAGATGGGCAGATGAGATCAAGATGTTTGCGGGTATAAATTGGTCGCAATTATAATTGGAGCATTAATAGAGAGGCCTTGCCCTGCAGTCGGCTCGATAGGCTGGTGATGATAATGATGACTTCTGAATGACGACGTTTTGAACGGTAACGTTCTCAAACTCTGCGCGCTGTCAACGGTCTTCCTTGTCCCAAATTGTCAGCGCCCAAATTAGGCTATGTGACAAAACAACAACAACCGAAAATTCGTCCTCGTCTGAAATTTGACTGTTTTCTGTGGCTACCGCAGGCCCAGCACGGCTTCGTCCCAGGACTCGTTGATGACCCTGAACCCGGATGAAGGTGGAGGGGACAACATCAACGTCGTCGTCAGGTGTGGCTGCGTGCCTTTGTGCCTTCTTTGAGAGACTGAAAAGCGTAACCCTTCCTTTTCTCTTTGTTGTATTTCAAGCTCAATGAAGCGGAAGATGAGTACGTGAAGTTACAACAGAACAAAGACAAAACAGGCCTGCGTCCTTACTTATTTGATGAAGCATTTGATCTCCGTCTGTTGGCTACTCACAGCACTGAGCAGGACGAAGGTTTCCTGTCCACGAACCATAGGGCCTTAATACTTATGCAGTTTCAGACTACAGGCGATTTTTCGAAATAGCTTCTCAGCCTATTGGTGAAATGTTTCTTCGTTATTCCCGATATAGCGCGCGGCTCTCACGTTTCAGTTTCGTTATAAAAGAATACGTGTCATTCAAATAAAGCGGGACCAACTAAAGTTTGTATTTAGTTCGCTATAGCCAATAATTCGTTATATCAGTTTTTGTTGTAACGAGATTCAAGTGTACAGCCTCCCAAATTTTTAATAATATAGCGGGAGCGACGACCGATCGGCATGACAGCGCCTTATCATGGTGTTCAGCAGCGAAACAGGCGAGAGTACGCGCGCGCCCATAGAACTATCTGCTGTGTGGAGCGTCGTCTGCTCCGCTGTTCTCCTCAGGACAACACATCCCCTGCGTTTCTTATCTTGCAAGGCCGTTTCGCTACCGCCAAAGGCAGCTTGGCAGCGTGGGGCACAATATTTTATTTTCATCAGATTTTTCCTTTATCGTATTATATTTCGCAGCGGCCTGCGGTCATTCCGGCCAAAAAAAAAACCGTCCTGTTTTATTTTTATTTATCTTTCAGTGGCATTCCTCACGCAGTGCGGGGCAAGTGATCCGAAAGGAAAAATCAAACGCGCATTTTATATGCGCATGCGCTTCAAATAACCACGGTTTCTCGTGAACAAAGTCATTCAGATGCAGTGGCAGGGGGTGTACCACTCTCAAGAAACAGCGTAGCAGACGACGCTCCCACAACAGATAATTCTATGCGCGTGCGCTCACCCTCTCCTATTTTGCCCGTGAACACCGTGATAAGGCGCTGACATGCCGATCGGTCGATGATCTTGATCTTGATTGTGGGGTTTAACGCGCCGACGCAACGAAGGCGATGGGGCGCGCCGTAGTGGAGGGCTCCGGATTAATTTTGACCACCTGGGGATCTTTAACGTGCGCCGAAATCTCGTACACACGGGCGTTTTTCGCTTTTCGCCTCCATCAGAAAAGCGGCCGCCGCGGCCGGGAATCGAACCCGCGACCTCGTGCTCAGCAGCGCAACGCCTTAGCTACTGAGCCACCGACGGTGGGTGCCGATCGGTCGTCGCTCCCGCTATATAATTAAAAATCTGGGAGCTGTACCTCCTCCTCCATTACACGTTCGCAGGCTGAGTAATCATAGCTTTCTCCAAAATCGACGTCCGTGCATGTGCTGTCGGATTGCGAAAAAGTGGAGCTAAAATGCTGAGCAAGCGCTTCGCATATTCTCTGAGGGGAGCAGCAGATGTTACTGCCGCTTTTGAGCTCAGTAGTGCTGACGTTATCTTTTGTTTGAGCCCGCTTCGTGACTCCCTTTTGAAGTGTTTCTCAAGGCGCTCGTGGTAAAGCCTTTCGTCGTGTGCACGAAGCTTTTTGACGATTGTTCTGCATACAGAGTATCTAAAGTACCAGTACACACAATCGTGTTTTTTTATGTATAGAAGCGCCGTTTCCTTTGAGTTATCACCGTCAGCGTATCTAAACCTTGGTGTCGGTCGAACATGTTTCAGACTGAAGGACAGATAAAAATCGACTTAAAAAAGTAAAACTTATCGACTGGCACTAGCGTGTCGCTTGCCAGAGTCATATTGAAAATGGGGACATTTACTATTATTAGATCTAAAACGTTACCAGCAACATTTTCAGTCTTATTAAGCTGAACAAATCCATTAAAATTGATGATCTCAAACAGGCATTATGCCTTCATGCGTGCAGGCGCGCAATCACTTTGAATTTGAATTGGGCCAAGCGACCAAAATTAACCTTCGGGATATTGAAATCGTCATATTTGTGCACATTGTATCTCGAAAAATCTACCTTACTTTCGAGAGCATCAAAACGATTCACAAGTGCACTAGCGTTATAGTTTGGCGGAAAGTAGTAACAGTCCAATGAGGCAATTTAAGCCATCTATAGTGCTGGTAGCTCAGTCCGTATACTTTCCGGGTAACTCTCAATGTTCTTCCTTCGAAATGCCTGAAAAATAGACTTGCAAGCTATCTAGACACCGCCCTCATTTGTAATCTTTTCTGTATAACTCCTGTCCGCCCTAAAGACGGTATGTTCGCTTGTGAAGTAGGACCGGCTCATATTGGAATTATTAAACCAAGTTTGTCAAACATATGATGTCGTATTCAGAGTCGTAATTATTCTTTAAAAAACTCGTCTCTTTTGTTCGAAGTCCTCTGACATCTTGGTAATAACGCCGAACTTTCCGTGATCCCATATAAAGCTTTTGGAGGGATATAAGGCTGTTCGGAATGACTTGAAGGTGGCAAACGTCCGTAAAAGGGGCGGAACACGCAGCCAATTGGCCTCACTTCAGGCTTGTTAACGATCCCAAGAAGTTCACTGTCCAGGGCAACGTGGAAAGAGCTTACGTGTCGTATTCAGTTTTTAGTCTAGTGCATGTTACTCTCCTGTAATCTATGAACTCCGTCAGAAGCTCTCGCACGTCAGGCGCACTAGTAAAAAAGACCGTTGCGGCCGGTTCTTTAGGCACGACCTTGAGTTGGCAATTCTTCGCCGTTCCATTTGTAGCCGGCGGTGTTGGGAGCTGGCTCACCGGTTTACTGAGCTTACTCACCGGTTTACTGGGGGGTCGCAGAGTTCTCCTTGGTCGTTCGCTGTGGGCGCTGACACTCGAAAGGCTTGGGCCTGTAGCGAGGACGTCAGCGAAGTTCTGTAATGGTTCATGGTCGACAAGACGCAAGGGAGGATAATCCGTCGAGCTTACCACACATCACCGCAAGTCGCGTATTTGTACGCGCGAAGACACGTTTTCCCCTCTCCGTTGTCTTACTTCGGATGCGAGGGCACCTATCTGAGATGCCATCACCTGCAGCAGCGCGATAACGCTCGCCGATGCACTTCCGCAGGCCTGGCGGCCTGCTTTACCAGCTCGGAAGAAGCGCCGATAGCTCGGTGGGCTCGGAGGGCGCGTCTCCGGTGCCATTTGCAGATGCGACCAGCACACCAGACGGATCCGGTCGCCTCACACATTTGACGCATTTGTAGCGGCTTGTCCCGGTCTGCATTAGGAAGTTGTATTCCTCAGCCTGGATGTTCAAGCACTTGCAGTCGAACCGCTGTTTGCAGCATGAAAGGTAGAAACGCTGCTCCACTCATCGTTCGGAGCAGCGCGCACATGCGTCCGTCTTGGGCGCCGTCTTGGGCGCCATCTTCAATGAGCGAACAGGAGGGTTTGAACGAGGCGTCCCTCTTTAGAAGAAAGTGAATGTCGTTTCATGAATGTGAGCGGTACCGTTCAAGCACGGGGAGCGCAGATTGGTTGTTCTTAGTGACCTGGTTCTGTTCTTATGTTAGCTAGTTTTGCCACCACTTGGGGACCAACGGACCCACGTTGAACGTGGCGTCGTTTAGAGGCGGTACTCTGCATAAGAACGAGGAAATGGGCAGCGTAAGCTGGCCGCCTTTGTGTGTGTGTGTATATACAGTGTGATCAAAGTTAAGTCGACAGATTTTTTTAAAATTAGACGCTTTGATATACGTGAAGACCACTGCTACAGTGAAGGTTGTGCCAAGGGGGACACACAATGAGGGGGTAACTATTGATGTCGGTGGCTTAATTAACTAAATTTGAATAAGTAACTTTTTAGCAGCTGCAGTAAGCAGCCATGTTTGTATTGAAGAGCCAGACGCAATCGTGTTTCTACGCAGTTTCATTTGGCAGAATTCTTCTAGCGCATTCGTACTGCGAGATATCGAACTGCGAAGTTTAATTGCCGTTTGCATGATTACGCGTGCTAGAGAGTGAAGACCGGCGCAATGCTCCGCCCCTTTGTGACGTGCCTGCTGTGTACGGTGTTTAGTTTCCAAACGGGGTGGAGGCATTGGGAAAAAAAAATTCGCGCCAATCCACCCTGTGAATGTGGTATAAAGCAAAGCTGTAAACGGCACCCACAACGATTACCCATGCGAGGTCACTTAAATTCACTCACGTCGCTCTACAAACAGTGAAACCAGAGAAAAGTGAAATGCACTTAGCCACACCATTTATTACTTCAAAGAGATATTCTTGGTAAGGTTAAATCAATGCATGATACATGAACGGTGGTTGGTTGAGTTGTATTGGTGTTGCACAAGAGTGGAACTCTTTTTTTATAAAATTAAAGGAAGCTCAAACCCGGTGTTAGACGATCTCACTTCTCCGTCTCTGCCGCCGCGGACGGAGGCGACAAGATCGGCGGCAGAGAGAGAGGTGGAGTAGGAGGAGGAGGAGGAAATATTTCTATTCAGATTTCTGAACGGCCCAGGGGGAGTGGTTCCTTCTTCACTGGAGCCCATATGCAGTCCGCGCCGCCTGTGCCCTGTCCACCAGCTGAAGCTGGGTAGGCAGAGACGGGCTGGACAGCAGCATCTTCCACTGCTCTTGTTGGGTAGTTGGGAAAGCGAGGAGGGTGCTCAGGGCTAAGTTCGCACACCCCGATTATGTGGCGGATTTTTCCTACTTCTGAGCAAAATTTACATTTAGCGTCGTGGCGATTCGGGTGCATTAAGTGAAGTCGCGTCGGGTGTAGGAAGGAGCCGCATTGTATGAGCCGTAGTGTAGTTTGTTCTTCTCTGGAAAGGACAGGGTAAGGCGAAAATAGGGTCTCTCTCTGAAGGTGATAATGCTGGGTTATGTCCCTGAACGAGACAAGCAAGGGACTGTCCTCGTGCAGCTCCATACCCTAGGGGGTAAAAGCGCAGGCTTGTTGGTGGGCGCCTTTGTTGCCCTCCATGGAAGCGTGAGCGGGTGTCCAGAGGAGCTGAATGGAACCGTTTGGGGAGTGGTTTTTTAGCACACGCAGTGCAGGTCGGGAAACCCAGCCCGACTGGTAATTTGGTAAGCTTGTTGGGAATCGGTGACTACCTTCCGAACCCCTGTTTGAGTGAGAGCCAAGGCGATGGCTGCCTCTTCTGCTTCCGTCATGTCTTAGGTCTTGAGTGAGGCACACGCAATGAGGTCGGTTCTGGAGGTAGCCCCGATGATGGCGTACTGCTGCCCTCGATGTTGGGAGCCGTCTGTGTAGATAAAGACTTCTTTGCGCCAAAGACTGTGTAGATAAAGACTTCTTTGCGTCGGAAAGACTTCTTTGCGCCATCCTTGTGTCGTCTGTCGTCTTTGCGCGCTGTTAGTAAGATATAAATCGCCTTGAAATAGCCAAGTTGCCGGTTCTTTTTTATTTTATCTTGTTGCGTCTGTACAATTCGTTGATGAACGGTGTGTGGTGGTGATGGTGGTGAAACATTTATTTAAGTAAAAGAGGTTCGCGCTTGAAATCGGTGTGTACTCGAGCCATTTTCTAGTGGAGGGAGAACTGGAAACGTTTAGATACTATGTCATTTCCAGCAGCAAGTTAGAGCGCTGTTTCTTTCCGGTGCGAACAGGGTCCGGCCTCTGACGCCGCAGGGAAATGCAGCCAACAAGCACCAGGCGCTCAACTATCCGGGAGAGGGGCAAGTGCTGGTGAGTGATTGTTTCTCCCGCGCGGAAAGCGAGGCGTTTTCTAACGCGTAGCGCTTCCGAAGAATAAAAATTAGCAGTTGCTTAGCTCGGCTACGTCAGGATATACGTAGCGTGAGCTAAGGTTCAGCTGGTTATTCTTAGGTTTCCTGGTTGTCTAGGATTAGCTAATTATCGTGCTTACTGCTGCTAAACCGATTTCCAGTCCAATCCAATCCAATCCAATTCAATCAATCCAATCCAGTCGCGGCGGCGGCGGCTCCGGCGCGCCAGCTGTGCGCCGTGAGACGTCACTGCTCCTCGCGCATGAGCAACACGGCTCTCCAAGAGCCACGCGAAACTGCTCAACCTCAGCCAGTGTAGCTCACGCTACAATACCCGCCAGGGACGCTGACATTTTCAGAGCACCGGCAGTTTTACCGACACTATAGGTGCTCACCGATAGGTTGCGCTAATTGTCGTTCGTTACCGCTTCCAGGCCACTGCTCTAGTGAAAGCAGGAATAAGCAGAGAATGAATAGGTTTGCATGTCCGCTTCAGCTAACGGTTTTATTGATCCTGAGAATTCGTGAAACCACGACTGTGCACATGAGCGCCTTTTTATTGCGAGTATTACATTATTGTGTCCGTGCGAACATCGACCCGCGTTCTCTCTAAATATGCGAATGTGCATGAATCGCTAACGAAGAAGTGGCATGACATAAGCGAGTCTCATTTCCACCGTTGCTGTTTATGCTGCCGCA